>OW796099.1:12425299-12658756 GCA_941860345.1 Chrysodeixis includens
TTTTTTTGCGTGAAAGTAATGCAATTAGTATCATTAACAGTGTCTTAGTTTAAAATATTGCCCACGACTTCGAAGTCACCCTGTATATGCACTATGCAGTATCAGTTTTCCAGTATTTTAATCAGTGTGCTTTCATAGAAATCCTGTTTACTTGTATTTTTTATATATTTCTTTAACCTCCACCGGTACATTCAATTACTCTGCGCATTGCGAATCCAATTCCCCACGGTTCAACCGCCGCCGGTTTCAAGACGAGTTGTATATAGTTGTAAAGATAAATGTATAGGTTTAATACTTTACACTATCGAGAGTGCTTTTCCTAATGAGAAAACCTGTAGAGTTTATGCGTAATAAACGTACACATATTATGGAATCATACAAAATCCATGAATGTAGCAAAAGAAATTGCGACTAGTAAGAAAATGGTTTATTTTTCTGTGTGAAGTTGAAATATGAGTTAATTACGTATTATTAATATTTCAGTAACAAAACTTAATTAAATGTAGAAGTAGAAATATAGTTTTTGTGATCTCTGTCTGTCAGAATATAGGGTATATGCGCATTGTATAGACCTATTCCAATTCCGGACAATAGTGAGTTCCTTTTTATCCACTTATTTTTTCGGTTAGCTATACGCTAGAAGATAATTATTTTATTAATTATCTTGTGCGATTAAGTATTTATATTGCGTCATTTGTTTTCGTTTTAATGCCATATGCAATCAGCTATCTAGCTAAAAAAATCGTTTGCGGTTTTTCGCTAACCACATAAAATATTATCGAGACACATTCGATATGAGCTCATAGTAATATGGTCCAATGTTTGCTTAGTAGTGACGAATTTGACGGCCGTCTAGTTGAGAAGACGTAATTTTCAGGATATCGATCCGGAAAATTACGTCTTCATCTAAATCATCTAACCCTGTATTTTGAAGTAGGCACCTATCCCTAATTCTTCAGATTGATGTTAATTTATTGCTGGTATAAAGTAAAAATGCCTCTAAGTCTGACTGAATAATTTGACACGTAATCAAAAGAGTTGATTTGAAATGAATTGTGATGTCACACGCCGCGAGCCCCCACTCCTTAACTTCACTAGATTAAATTTATCTATACTCAGAATTCAGTATGATCTCTAATAAAGTATGCTTATCTAAATCATTTGTTTTTAGACACCACCATAAAGAAGGATCTAAACGGCACGCGGGAGAGAGTGAAACACGCTCTCAGAACTGAGGACGAGCCCGTGCCGCACAAGAGGCGGCGGAAAGGCGAAAATGGAGGTCAGTCTAACACATTACCACAAATCTGTCCCGCTTAGGTAGGTACTTGTTGTATTAAGTTTGTTTTACGTCACTTCCCATTCTGTTTTCTCGGTCGATCTAAAACATATTTGAAAGATATCACCCATTTTCATTTGCAAGGCGAGATAACCCTTGTGGACACCCACCTCCTCGGGGGAGGACTGGGTAGTGTCAGTCTCTTACTGATTAAAGCTTAACCACCGTGCAATGTCTCCCACGCACCAATTAAATATCGGTGCGTGGCAATGCGTTGCAATTCATCACGCACCGACCCCGAGGAGTGTTACCTTTAATTTTTCCCTGTATTCCGATTTGATTTTTGTATTGTCGTATTTAATATTCTGTGTATCCGAAGTTCAATACAATTCTGTAAATCGATACCTGCTTGTACGTTAGAAAGCTGACCCCGTCTTGAATAGATCAATACACAGTTTATTAATAGGTGAATTGATCGGTGCAATTTGCATAAAAGATTTACTAGTCCAAGGCGTTTTGTAATTTCAGAAGTACAGATGATTGATATGGATATTATGGATCGATTTTGCTGTTTTTATACTTTTCTGTCAATCATAGAAGAACATATGCTGTCTCGAAATAAGGCAGCTGCTTAATTTTTTTCATATATTTGTACGTTTTCCAGAGCGCGATTCAAGTCCACCTACTCGGTATGAGCCAGAGAAAAAGGAATCCAAGCCAGATAAGCCTAAATTCCGTAAGCCGGCACCTCCGCCGATGGATTTCAACCAGTTGTTAAAACTCGCCGAACAAAAGAAAAGCGAGCCGATTGAAATCGGGAAGAAGAAGGAGGTGGTCGCCGAAACGGAGTCCGGCCCGGAGCGGCTGATGACCAAGAAGCAGAAGCGAGAGTACGAGGAGGAGATGGCGCGACGCCAGCGACGGCAGGAGAGGATCGACGCGCAGAAAGCTGGCGGCAAGAAAGGTAAGTATATGTTCTACCTTCTGACATACAAAGTTCCGTGTTACATACTGTTGACACAGACAAATAGGGAACTTAAAAAGTAAATTCCTTTGTACATGAAGACTTTTTGTTTCCAGCTTCAAAAGATGATAGACAACCTCAAAAAGATGTCGAAAGAGAAAGAAAATCGGAACCAAGTTCCGGTTTTGGTCGCATACCAAAAGTCTCCGACAAATTGAACAATTCTGCCTCCAGAAATGATAGCCCTCGGCCGTCTGATAGAGAGAGAATTGAAAGGGAGAAAATTGAAAAACTACAGAAAGAGAGAGATAAAGCAAGACACGAAAAAGAAAAGCTTGAGCGTGACAAGGAGAGAATAGATAGAGAGAGGCTCGACAAGTTGAAAGCCCAGAGAGAAGCCATCGAAAGAGATATAGATAGACTTAACAAAGACAGGGAAAAATTAGAAAAGGCTAAATCTAGACTGGAAAGCAGCAGTAGGCTGCCTGACAAAGTAAATAGGAGTGTAGACAAATCTGTAGATAAATCTAAATTAAATTCTAAGGAGAGCTTAAAACAAGATGTTAAGAAAAATATAGATTTAAAGAGCCAAAACACTTACAGGATAGATAAGAATTCTAATGAAAGGAAGTTAAATGTACCGAGTAAGAATGGTGATAGTAAATACTTAAATGGTCACAGCAACCAAGGAAAACCAGTGCCAAAACAGAGAGAGCAGTTATCACAGAACGGTATTAAGGATAAAGCGTTATTAGCTAAGCAGAGGGCGATGGCCGACGGATCTCAGAAGAACAATGATAGAAGGGTCCCTGACAGTAAAGGGTCAACTCCTAGGAGGGCAGAGGATAGGAAAGTGGGAGGTTCTAACGACAAAGCGGGCCCGAGTAAGCCAAAGGTGTCGAATACGTTCGACTTTGATAAGCACGTCAACTCAATAGGCAAGAACGGCATGAGGAACGGACAGAAGCCGAACGGAGCGCGACAGTTCCCGCCCGGAGACGTCAAGAGAAAAGGTCAGGACCCCAGGAGTAAGAAACGTAAGTAAAAGTTAATAATTTACTAGTTTACATTAAAATAAAGGGGTGCATATCTCTATGACAGAAAAGTGATGATTAAAAATGTTAACTTGATTCAATCAAACTGTTTTATAGTATTTAGATCAGATGAAACAAAAGACAAAACAAACAGAAAAGTTTAAGAAGATTAAATAGCTAGTCTTCAGTAGGAAAAAAATGGATTTATTGTATTTTTACTGGAGTGAATTATACTGTGACGTCTGATAGGGAAGATTGAAAAAAAAATGTCTTGCGCCGACCCCAAGTAAAATGGGATAAGGGCAGGAAGATAATGATGATTGTATTTTTACTGGCAGCTAATGATTCATGATAAAATTATTTTTGTATTCCAGGGCGAGCATTAGATTCAGACTCTGAATACGATTCCGAATTGGACGATTTCATTGATGACGGCGACGACGAGATGGACTACTCTCGACACATCAAGGAAATATTCGGATATGACAAGTCCAAGTGAGTATGTCACACACTCCCGAGTATTTATCCAAAAGAAATAAGGTTGGATAGATACAACTGTACTTAGTCGCTCTAGATAAACAATATGTATCGGGCATTTTTAACTGTACAAAACTAATATAGTAGACAAAGCATGGCCGACTGGCATTATTATTCAACCTCATTTATTCGAGGTGATTCGAAATGAGGTCTTACTGAAAATGGGGATATAGTCTTCCTTAAAACTAATCTTTAAGTTTTGAGCAGTGCAATGTTGTATTTCACGTCTCTTTTAAAAAGATAGATAGATTTTTTTTCTAATGTCGTCATATTATTTTCCAGATATCGGGACATGGATGACGACGATGATCCTATGATGGAATCGAGTTTCGCGCGCCAACAACGAGAGGAATACATCAGTAAAAAGATTGGTATGTATTTATACTCTGAATTTCATACATACAGAACAAGTTCGATACGAAAGTATAATTTGGTGTCGAGAATGGTACGATTGAATAAATCAGCTCATATTTTTTTTGTTTCGCATTAATATTTAAGTATTCTGATGGACACTGACAGGGTATTATTATTATAACTGTCTATCATGTAGACAATTACAGTATATACAGTTAAACTTCAAGAGATTTCAAGTAACGGTATAATTTTTATAAAAACAAAGTTTAAAACCGATTGTACAATATTTTGTATATTTCCAGGTATTATGGAAGACTTAGAAGATATGAGAATGGAAGCGATGGAGAAAAAGAAATCTAAGAAGAGCCGTCGTATCAGCGACGACTGACCGCCGCGCGCCGCACGACAGTGAGCGCTACACGGCCAGCAGTTGCGGTACACACACCTTATATGTAATATATGTATATTGGAAGCTACACTCGCGCTCTAAGGGATCAAACAGTCAATTGTACTACAGTTGATATCGCAACTGTTAGCCTCCAATAAAAAGTCTTAACTAGTTACCTGTACATTATTTTGTGTATTTGTATAAAGTGATTTAATTTTGGGTTGTTACTATATAGCTTTTTTTAGCTATCAATGTATGCGCTTTTTACCACTTAATGTAATTACCACATATTAGTAACAATGTTTTAATCTCGCAATAGTGTTGTTCTAATACATTATTTATTATGTAGTAAATGATTGGTTAATGATAGATTCAGATTGTTATATGTATACAATGTTATGTGCAATAGAATATATTATATCAATATATTGTGTTATTAAGCTGGTTCCAGCTTGAGATACTGCATGGCGCTATATTACTGTTTGATTGACATGACGATACATTAGTTGATTTTTTTATAACAATTATTATTCACTTGTTTTTTTTAAATATTGTATGATTTGTCAAGTCACGTTGTGTGGAGAACGGTATTCAATATTATTTTTATTTCATATTGTTTTAAATGGTTGTGATGTAATTTATCACAAATACAACAAATGAAAGAAACAATTTAAAACTTATCTAATTTATAATATTGGTTTGTATAGTAGGTATGTTAATAATGATTTGATTAATTTATGATTTATTAGTTAAGTATTTCACATATAAATATTTAATATTTCATGTTTGGAACCTGTTGTTTCACACTGTTGTATGCTCTTGTTTCATTGTCCTATAGTATGTTATAAGCTCTTTACAATGTACATGATGTCTACAGTTATTTATGTTATTTTCATCATCACATAGAGTACTGTTGTTACTGTAACAATTACATTAGAAGAAGTAGTACCAATAAATAACATGAGCGTGTAATGTAGTTAATGTCCACAATCACTGTATCTTGCCCCAATAAATTTAAAATTATGTTATACTGCACTGGGTAATGACAAGTGTGATTATACACATCAATACTTTTTACTGTAGTATATTCATTTTTTTTCGTTTATGACAATATGTTTAGACATTCCCACTGTGGCTACCTGCGCTTGTGGTGTTTTATATATTTAATCGAGTAATCATTTAACTATACAATACTATTAATGCATAATTGTAACTTAATGAATATAAATCTTGATATTGTTGTATACTTTTGTGATACTGAAGAGCAAAAATATAATTGAATTAAATTAATATTTTGAAAAGCATCCTTTATTTTATTGATGGCGATACCAGTAAATTCCTACCTTCAATGAACTTAGTCCTTGCCAATAAGGCTACGCGTAAAAAAATCAATCATTAAGTTTGTTTGGAATTTCCTAAGGGCAGCTTATAAAGAGCGACGCTGCGTCGAGTTATAGTGGCGTATACGCTCGTTTATCATCTGCATAGGAAAATCACTAGTGTGGAGGCAGTGCATAATTATATGAAACGACCTTACACAAGCAGAAAATAAGTCTGAAACCGTTCTAAGGAATTCTCGCTTGGAACGTTATCACCTAAAAACTCTCCTTCGGGAGTAGTACTCCTTATTTGTGCACATTTTTTTACTTGTTATAGAGCTTTCAAAAACTTTCGCTAAGTCGCAAAAATAAAAAAAAATCATCCGTAAAATAGAATTCCGTAAAATAAAATATCGTGGTTATTGGCGATTACACTAGTCGCCAATAAACTTTTCTGTATATAGTTTGTTGATTTTAAATACTATTTGAACACAGAATCAATCTTCCGGTAGATAGTATATAACAGTATTTTGTCTTAAAATATTCGTTTCCAAAGTCGTATTTCTTTAATATACAAACAGCTGACTGATGTCATCTGTGAACGTTAATTGTCACAAACAAAACACATTGACATAAACGTGACAGACTGACACTCGCGTAGTATTCACAAGTCAGTAAACAGTTTTCACTCTGTGGTTTTCGTTATCGAGGTCGTTCGTGGGCTGTGCATCTATATTAAAATTGTATTCATAAAGAATTGGCTCAAAATATAACTAGAAATATTTGATAATCAAATAGTACCAACAGTGATTTTGTGATCAATTTTAGTGACATTATTTTTAGGTAAGTATTTATTATTTATTCGTTTGTTTTCTGTTTCTGTGAGAACCCAAGGTGAAATATAATCGAGTTTATTGTAATTTTAATAGAACATTAACGTAAAGTAAGTTACCGGTTGTTCAATAACTCATTTTCCGTTTGTAGCCATGAAATTACTGTCAAGTTTGAGTGAAATACCTGAACTCCAGAGTGACAATGTTCATATCCGGGATAAAGAAGAATTGTTACAAAAAATTAACAATATGATAAAAGATGGGCATAACAAACTACAGATAGTAACAGATTTTGATCACACTCTGACAAGGCACACCCTGGACAATGGGAATATTGTGCTCACTAGCTTTGGTAAGTCTGGCTTTAAGTATATTCGTATTTATTTACATAACAGGATTTAAAAATTACACCATATTTTTTTTCATCTTCATGTCAAACTTTTGTACCAAGTTTTTTAATACTGTATCCAATTAAATAGGCTGTATATAATTCGTAGGTATGTTCCGTGAATGTCCCTCAATACCACAGCACTACAAAGATGAAGACAATCGCCTGTCAGGCATCTACAAGCCGATAGAGTGTGACCCTGTAATGAGCATAGAAGAGAAGACACAGCACATGATCGACTGGTATGTGGCCGCACATGCTATGCTCAAGTAAGGAACTTTGAATTATAATAATTTTAAGAGACAGTATCAGTATTATTAATTACACTCTTTATGCACTCATACACATAATTACACATCTCAGCACTGTACTAATTACTAATGCCCAAATATATTGTTTTTTTTTTAATTTTTCTTATGCTTTTGATTATTGTTCCTGTGGACATGTCTTTTTTTTTTTTTAAACATTGCTGAAAAATTTGTTGAGTTTATGAGAAATAAATGAACTGTCAAAATTTCTTTTAATTAATAACAATATTATTACTTTTTCAGAGGTGTGAAATTCCCTAGAAATGAGTTGATGGACTCAGCTCATAGGATGGTAGAGTGTTTTAGGTAAGCAATATATCACTACATAGTATAAAACAAAGTCGCTTTTTCTGTCATGTGTGTTGTATGTCCCTATGAACGCTCAAATCTTTAAAACTACGCAACGGATTTTGATGCGGTTTTTTTTAATGGATAGAGTAACTCATGAGGAAGGTTTTTATGTATAATATCATCCATTAAATAGTAGACAAATACTGTTATTTTTGAGGTTTCTAATGTGATGTCGCAAATAATTACATTTTTTCCGCTTACATTGCAAACGCAGGCTGAATCCTACGAGATTTATCAAAATAATGTACTAAGTATTGTACACAATGAAAAGGTCTACAGAAAACTCCGCGATGGTATATGTCTATCTCTTATGGATATCCCACAATAACATTTTTTTGTCATTTACTTTTTACGACAAATAATGACTAATATTCGAAGCGATTTTAACCAATACAGCATTAATCCTTATCCAATTAAATACCTTAAATACATTGTTGATTTAATATAGATCTATTTGGCCTTTTACAGCATCTGATTTAAATCAATATTTTTGAAGATGTACAGATTTAAAAATTGCGGAACGTAGCGTTTACGGCGACGCGGCGCGGCGGCAGCGTGCCTATAAATAGCGCGTCGGAGGTAAATGTAAAAAAAGTAAATGTAAAAAAAAGTAAAAATGTAAAAAAAAGTAAAAATGTTAAAAAATTGTAAAAAAAAAAGTAAAAATGTAAAAAAAAGTGAAAATATTGTGTATAAAAGATATTCCAAAGATAAGGAAAGGGGAATTGTTTTAAGTACTCCAAAAACGCGTGCGGGCTACGGGCAGTAAATGAATAAATCAAATCTACTGGATTGATTTTATCATTTTTTCAGTGAGTTACATATTTTAAACCCGTGCAAAGCCGGAGCGGGCCGCTATGTTTTTTATAAACAACGTTCACAGTTTTTCTGTAGCGTATTTAGCATATCAGCATTGCACCCGTGCGAAGCCGGGGCGGGTCGCTAGTTTACTATAATTTTATGAAAACTACTGTACCTTCTGTTGATTCATCTATTACAAAAAAATATGTATCACTGCAAATATTAAAACAGAGTTGCTTCCCACTGTCTATCTATCCATTATATGCCTAAATCTTTTCAAGAGGTTGGTTTATGTGTATAAATACATCAGAATGTAAAGCTGAGACAGGTTATTAGTTGTGTATATGATAGTCAACTGTTTTATTCTTAGGAAAGGGGTTCCAGACATGATAGAGTGGAGCAAGGTCCATGAGGTGCCCGTGCTGGTGTTCTCTGCCGGTCTCGGAGAGTCAGTGTTAGCTGCTATGAAAGCTGCCAACTTCTTACTACCTAATGTTAAGGTATGTAGAAATTACTAAAGATGTATATTTTATACCAATTACTCTTGAACTATTTTAAGTACTTCTCAAGAACTATTTTCCATCAAGTAAGTTAGTTCTTAGTGTGTCTTTGCCCCATTACATTAATAATTAATTGATTTAAAACAATTAATTTCATTTGTGACTCTTGAGCTAGAGAGACACAGTAGTAACTAAGATAGGAATTGAATAGATTCAGTATCTTAAGTGCTATTTGTAGAAGATTTATTTATAGAAAAGGCTAATCAGGAATTGCAGGATGAAGTCAATTATCTAATTCACTCACTGATCATTAATGATTACGTTAATGCATTATGGGCTAGTATAGCTCTAACAATAACGAAAACAACTCTTTTTGTTGTTAATAACAATTTGTTAAATTGTGGTGTTCAGCTTAACTTCCGCTAAGACAATAGGCCTGCTTAGAGACCACATATTACAGGCCTTGCAAAACTTTGGTTTTTATAGCTACATAGTCATTTGTAGACGATTAGAATACCTAACAATCGCGAAACAGATAGTTCGTGATTATCATACCTACTATTTTTTTAATCACGTAAGTAGTAGGTACCTACTGAAATTGAAAATAGCTTACGGTATTATCATTTAAAACAATTTTATGGAATTTTTGTGACTATTTTAAGGTATCAGTATCAGTGAAGATCGATAATATCTGATTTCAGATACCTAAGTAGTAACTATGCTTAATTATGCCTAATTTATTGTAATAATTGTCAAAATGTTTGACTCATCCTTATTTACAATACGTTTAATAATTCATTGCTGACGAATTTAAGTCGTCATTAATTAATTTTATCTTTGCTAAAGCTCATTGTTTTTGTTGTATAAGTAATTTGATTTTTATTTTATCTATTTATACAATAACGTTATATTTATTACTACTTTATATAGTCTATAAATAGCAATCGAATTATGAATTTTGGACGCTAGCGTTACTAGCCTAACAAAACAAGATAACAATGACATGTAGGTACGAATAGTAAGGATTCTGATTATTAAAAAGTATACCTAAGCAATTCTGAGAGCCTACCCCAAATAGCAGAAGGCAAGGCTAGGCACCATGAATATATGTAATTGAATGATCTACTTATACCTTGTAAAATATAGCTTGATACCTGTGACATTACCGAACGTTTTATGAAGACAGTTACAACCCAAATTTTATTTTTAAAAGTTCAAATTTTTTAACATAAAAACTACGTTTGTGTATAAAAATAAAACGCATTTTTAAAAACAATCATGTAATTGTAAAGATACCAGTAAAAATATGAGTAATTTAAATAATATTTTGATATTTCTGAAATAATTTTTGGTTCTCAGCTTACTTTATAAATGCACTTTGAAGAGCTCTAGGGACGTGCAAGTGACTGACAGATAATTATCGATAAAAGAATACTATGAAAATTTCACTAGTATAAAATGTAGTTATTTAATTTGGCAATAATGGTTTCGCGTGCTGGAAACAAGCGGGCGCCATCGTTTTTGAGTGCTGACGCGATGCAGACGCCTTGTATACGCTACCATTGTTTTGTTGATATTTGTGTTAATATGGTGTTATTTGTGTTACTTTGTTTGGTGTTACCTTTTTTTGGTTTGCCAAAATGCCAAAAAGACTGTTTTGAATAGTGAGTGTCGCGAATTTGTGATCCCTTTGCGCGATTATTTTCAATTATTTTTGTTTTATTTCATTTAAATCAACTACAAATACGTTTATTTTTAATTTACATCTTTACAATGACAGTGACTACAATGTCACTTTTAATAAAACCCTTGACGTCACAGACATCGATAAGCTACGAAACACGCCTCCATCCCTAGTAATGTCATTCCGACAAACGTCACAGGTATCAAGCTATATTTTACAAGGTATAATTCCTTTTCTCGTTATTCTTTTTTTTAAACGACTCCCGCGCTAAGGAATTTAATCCTTGTATTTTATGCACTACCACTACACTGTTGACCGATAGATAATGCCTCAGGCATTAAAACTGCGATTGTACAATGTTTGTATAAGCCGTATATAATATAATTAAATGTTCTGACTGCAAATATCTACTTTAACAACTCATTGTGAGTACGAGGGAGTCAGCGATAAGTGATCAGTCCCTCGCTGTTATAAATCATAATAACAGTCTTGAGATTCTATTAAGATAAGGGTTTCTACGACATATAAAGGTCATCTAATGTGTGGTTTATTTTCGTTTCGTTATGGTCAAGAATAAAAAGAAGATTGTCTTATCTGTTATTGCTTATTGTACCCCTGGTTTTACCTGCCTTTGTTCAGGGCCTATACGGTCCAACTGGTGTTGATAGTATGATTTTATTGCCTTCTAACGTTCTGATTACCTTTCTTGAAAGTATTTTCTCAGTAATTTAGGGCAGAAATCAACGTACTCAGCGTCTTAAAAATAGCTTTATTATCTTCCAAGCCCCGACGTCCAAGCCCCGACGTCGCTGGTAAGTTGCGACACACTTTAATTTATCAAGCTACGTGACGTGAGCCAACATTTCACTTTTGAGTAGTCTTTCTGACGCAAGTACCTAGGATCTATGGATGCAAAAGGTTTTGTCACGGTTTTGTAATATTGCTTGATTTCACAAGCAGGCATGACTCACACTCTTTTACTTGAATTTCTATAGGTACATAATTGGTTTAAGAAATTCCGTGACTTTCTTTGATGTTTATCGTTAAAGGCATGGCAAGGGCGTGTGCATAGTTTATTTCTGTTCATCGATTTACTAACCTTGAACTACGAATTAAATCCTGAATATACTTGTACCATTTTGAACTTGAATTTGTTACTTGCCAAAGTAGTTATAGTCAAATGTTAAACTCGTTAGACCAATTATAGGAGCACGATAGTGCAATCATGCGGAAAACTTAATAGACCTGTGGCCTTAGACCATCAAGTAATACCTGTTTAGTTAGTTAGTAATAGCTGTTTCCCGCAACTTCGCCCGCGTGAGTGCCGGTTATACCTCCAAAAACATCACCCCCATCTGACGCTGTCGGTTAAAAAGTAGCCTTTGTGTTAATCCAGGGTGTTGGCTAACTCCATACCAAATTTCATTAAAATTGCTCCAGTCGTTTGAGCGTGATAGAGTAACAAACATACATACATTCTTGCAAACTTTCGCATTTATAATATCACTAGGAAGTAGGATAATCGCAACCGCCTAACTTGCCCTTTAACATTTACAGGTAGTATCAAACTTCCTAGCGTTAGACGAGAACGACTACATCGTGGGCATCGAAGGCGAGGTGATCCACACGTACAACAAGAACGAGACGGCCATCAAGCACACGGAGTACTACGAGATGGTGAAGCAGCGCGGCAACGTGCTGCTGCTGGGCGACAACATCGGCGACGCCGGCATGGCCGAGGGCATGCAGGCCCGCGACTGCCTGCTCAAGCTCGGCTTCCTCAACCAGAACGCCGCGGGCAACCTGCGCAACTACCTCAACCACTTCGACATCGTGCTCGTCCACGAACCCTCCGTGCACGCCGCCAACGCTATACTCAAATTAATACTGTGATTTTTACTCGTTATAGGCAACTTGTTTTAATAGCGCAATAGTTTCAGCGGCCGTCCGGCCAGACCCGCTGCTTAAATTTAGAATGTGCACTTTTGATGTAAGCGTCTTCTTGTCTTATCGTAACTGTCATACGAGTGCCTTGTTTTGTAACAAATTTTAATCAAATTTTAGTATTCGTTAAACGAACACAAAAAACATTTTTAAGTACTTTATCTCTCGAAAACTTGATATTGTCACTACTCTAAATAGGTACTTATATTTACAATGGGGCTCCTCAATTTTACGAGCATTTTTGTAAATTTTTAAACACGTCTCTGTTTTTGAATGAATGTTTATCTTTAGTGCCTGTTGTCATGTCGACTGTTTGAGGTCAGTACCGCGAGTTATCGGCCGCGGAAGAATCGCTCGCTTATCGTACTTTTCATTCGTATTGATATATTTATTGATTATTTTGTCAATCTACTATGATATTTGTTAGTTGATATCGTCGATATTAAAAGTAATGTACTTATTATACTTAATCTCATGCACTTTGGGGTCTGGCTGCAAACAAAGAATATTTTAAGATAGCCAAAAGCGACGTATTAAAACTGAACTAGTGACTTGATTGTGAACCGTGACTTGCATTTTTGAGCATCCTTGGTTAAGAGGTCGGAGATCATAATGTTACTTAGATATGTACTATATATTGGACCTACATGAGTGAAACTCATTCGAGGCCATTGTTTGACTTGCCAACGATCTGTTCAAATCTACATAGTAGGGTTGCTAACAGTATATTTTTATATACACTGCGAACATACGTCATAATATTATTATTAGTATTAATAGGTTTCTATTTGAAGATATTTTATTTTCAAGTTTTGTTTTTGTTTTAAATAATTATAATTATGCAATACTTTTGTACACTCCACTCAGATCGGGTTGTTATTTATTCATAATGCTTACTTTATTAAAACATGATATTTGTGTTATAAACGTTTTTTATCGCGCACTTTATTGATCGGTGGATTTGTATAGAATACTTTTGTGTGGCGTTTCTGATTGTGGTGACGTCATACGTGAAGTGTGTACAAGATGTATCCTGATAGATAAGGCTGTGTAGTGTACTAGTCAATCTGTTGTTCTGCCAGGATATTGCACGTTTTGAATTTGTCGCTTTGTCATACGCATTTATGTAATTTAGAATGTTATTGTCAAAGGACGTTAACATACCACTGTTGTATAATCGTTCTATAGCATTCAATTCATAACACAACTTGTAAAGAGGTCTTGCCATATCGCTTTTCAGTGTTGCAAGAAAAAAAATGTAAAAGACGAAATGATTTTTAAATATTTGCACGTACCTCGATTACTGTTAAAATGTCGCGAAATGTTGCCAGCACTAAAATGTCCTTAGGGCTAGACCACACGAGGCTGATTGCCAAATAGTACAAATATTGATGTGCCCTTTGCTTAAGCATCGGTTTATTGTTTAAGACCTGGCTTTAGTAATATCAATGTGAACTGCACAAAACGAATGTATGGAATGTTGAAATTCAAAAGACATGTACACAAAGGTGAGAAATAAAACAAATATTGTAATGAAATTAAATAATTTGTTATTATTATAAAACAACACATCTTTATGATGTATTTTCTAGTCATTGCCGTGCTTACTTGTTGATATAGCAACTATAAGAGATATTCTTTTGTTTTGACAATATCACAAAACATAAATGCACAATATTAGTATAATATAGAAACAACATGATTTATATAATGCAACAGAACAAATGCATACATCGATAGAACGCCTCTAAATATCCTCTATGGAAGATTTATAATTATAATACTAAAACGTTTTAACAAAATCTACATTTCGTTGAAGAGACTAGTTAATTTTAAATTTCTAATTCATAAATATCGCCAATAAACGAGACACAATAACTATGAAGTTACTAATAATTTTAAAATTGCTATAATATGCTAGTTTCAATCCCACACGCAAGCTATCTTGCAAACAGTGAACAAACCGAGTGTAGCGAGAGACAGCTAGGGGAAGCCCGCTGTGACCGCCAGAGGGCGCGGCAAGAGGGGGCTAGGGGAACATCCCGCGTCAGGCAGCGATAACATAATGACTGGAAAATACATGTGTTCATCACAATACCCTATTACATAGTTTAATTTAACTGAACAAATTAAAAGCTCTAAAATAAACAACAGTCTTAGAACATACAAGTTATTTACACAAAGATTTGTTTCATATAAAAATATCCTACTGTACAATTAACAATCATCTCATTCATATAGAAATATAATTTGTTTCTATGTACAAAACTAGAAACGATAGTAAAAATAGTTTCAATCTTTTTAGGAATCATCTATACACGTAGAGGCGCGGGAACACACTCGGCCGGCGTTCAAGGCACTTGTTGTTAGCGAATTGGTTCATACTTATTACAATTGACTTCTAATTACACCGCTTCGGCTCGCATTTCTCAGGCGACCGAAAATATTCTCTCCGAATTTATACCGCTAGTCGTCTCACAAAAGGCAGAAATATTATGGAAAACTGAGTTGCAACTAATAACAAAATTACCTATCTCATATCTCATTGCTGTGAAATTATTACTTTGTACTATTTTCACTAAAATGTTAATGGAATGTTTCATAAATGATCGGTAGTGGATAACTTAACAAAAGTGCTTTGCATCATATTTTTACATCTTGAAATCTTAAAGCCATGGAAAATATTTTTTCTTAGACGATTTTAATTATCTTTCCACTTTGCATTATATTATAAGGCTCCCAGTCTCCACCAATGACTAGTTAGGTTATTGAGACGCTACCGAGTGTGTTCTGCCCGCGGTTGTGTGCCCCAACAGTGGTGCAGTCTCAGGCAAGGCAGCGGGTCTCGCTTTATATCAACATTCTCTGAAGGAAGTCAACCGTCATTATCACACACTAGTAATCGTAAACATCTACAAAACAAGGTTTTATCAACGTCTGTACTGTGTTGCCAGCACTCAATAATGTTGGCAACACAGTTGTAAAATACCAGAAAGCATATTTTGTGTTATCTGTAAGTTTTAATTTTTTGTGTGGCTGTAAAGACAAGCTCTATCAGTGAAAGATTTCTATTTAAGTTATACAAGGCAATTCTACATACAGAATAAACAGTTTTCAAACTTTAACACTTTTCTGCTTATTTAGACAGTTTTAATATGAAAATTACAGGCATGCTTTCTGTTATTCTAACCCATCAGAATACAGACACATAACATACATAAGAACAATTTATCTATCACTACTTTAGACCATCGTCTGTAATATCACCACACTGTTAATTACCAACAAGCAGCTGCTAACACTTACTTAACCATTCAGTTGCTGTTCAAGTTCAATATATATAGAAACATAAATATCGTTCAGCATTCACGCGAAGCATAACAAAAATAGTTTTTGAGAATAGCGTCTGATTCTGCTCCATACAATTCTTAGTTCTCAATACTACAGAAATCAATAATCAAATATTTGTAACAATTGTTATTTGTTAAGCAACGATGCATTTGATTATAAGAGTTGATGTAGACATGCACACAACTAAATTGCAAATGAGTCGTTTAAATTAACCGTAGCCAAACATTGAAGTCTGGCTAAAATTGTATGGAGCAGTCACTAAACACATTTTTGTAGATACTGAGGTACACATTGACACATCTAAATGCCATGTCAATAGAAAATGCGAACTATGTAAATGTCAGTTAAGATATGTCAAAAGGAAATGAACAGAGATTAAGTTAAATAAGTTAATGATAGTTCACAAGTTCTATTGACATGATTTACTCGTTACATACACCCGAAGACGCGTCATGTCTGCCATGAATTTAGAACAGCTGACACGGAGTGTTGGTTGGTGAGTAACAACATTCGCGACGTAGGTCAACATGTTATGGTTCACCGAATATAGTACCCATTCAATATTTATTGCTCTCTAAATACTAATAGGTAAACTTAGGTATTTTAAACGAGTCTTCTAGCTTCTAAATCCATAAACACAAACATGACAGAATACTGATTAAAATTAACGAACTATACATAACATCAATAACATTGGCAGATCTGTGAGACACCGGCGCGCGGCGACCTAAGTACTAAGTACTGATATATATACAGATACATTAATATTTATACATATATCATGGTAACTAACAACATCGGAAGCGATTTCGATGATATGGTAGGTTCTTCGTTATAGTTTTGAACACTTGCGATAAATATTTACAAAGAAAAAGAGAATGTATTTCGAAGAAATCAGATTCACAATTGTATTGTACAAATTAATAATTAAATATTTTCCGAGCTCACCGCTCGTCCTGGACGTAGCGCCGGCGGGGGCGAGCCCGGGGTAAATGCTAGTTAAGTGGCGGCCGCGGGCGACGGGCGTCACTCGGGCGCGTTGGTCCCGCTTTGCAGTGTAAAGCACAATATACCTAGATGTAACTATAATAGTTGTATCGATAGATCACAGCCTGGGTTCAGTGTAGACAGCGGAGGTAGTCGGCGGGGCGGCGAGCGGGCCAGCAGGCGGGCCAGCAGGCGAGCCAGCAGGCGGGCCAGTAGGCGGGCCAGTGGGCGCGCCAGTAGGTGAGCCAGCAGGCGGGCCGGGCGGCGCGGGCGGGGCGGGGCGGCGCGGCGAGCGAGCGCCCGTCGTCAAGTGATAGCCACCACCTCGGGCTGCGGCTTCGCTAAACCGTCCTCGTCGGTCGCGCTGCTGGACAACACACATACATGTTAGGGATGTACGGTTACCGCTAGTAATATAGAACCAACATTTTTAAACCAGACAATTTAACTGACTCTGAATATATTTTTGACTTAACATACATACATACATACATAAACGTCACGCCTCTTTCCCTTGGGGGTAGGCAGAGATCACATCTTTCCATTTGCTACGATCCTGGCATACCACTTTAGCTTCATCCACACTCATCAGTCTTAACATTAGCTTTTAATAAGGTAGCTGATGTGCAAAACATAGGAAACATTCATAATTCACTACACTTTTTCTCCCTACATACAAGTTACTTAAAATTCTCTTCTGAGAGACATAAAACTGAAAGAGAACATAAAAATGATGACTTGCTGTTCGATGAAATATGAGGTTTACCACAGGGTCCTGTGCTTAGCCCTTTACACTTAATCTTCCACCTAACAGTATGGAACATCATTCCGTATAAAATTTCCGTGTTGTATTGCTTGTGTATGTGATGTGTGTGTGTACGTACCGGTAGAGCGTGGCGTGTGGCGGCGCGGAGCGGTAGTGCGCGGCGAAGGATCGCGCGCGGCGCCGCGCGGCCACCGCGCGCCCCAGCGTGCCCGGCTGCACTGAGTTACGGATGCCGTGGTACGCTAGCCTGAAGTACAAGCAAATCACATCAATATAACATCTTAAAACATACATTTGTAAACAGATCCAGTTTATGTTTTAAATGCTGATTGTATGCAATGATTGCTGTAATGTATGCAAAAACAAACAACTTTTCCCAAAAAAAAAAATACGTAGAAAAAAAAATTGGTCCTCGTACAAATTTTGTTGTGGTGATAGTGGAGTTTTGTATGAGAACACTATATTTTTTTTTCTAATAGTCTATCGATGTCTTGGCGTAAGTTCTTTATTTCCATGTAGAGAAGCGTTTTTTTTTTGTGACCGAAGTCTATTTAACTTTGTCTACTGGCGCATTTATAAAAAAAAGTGGCAAAAACATTTATCATTATAAAGCATTTCACCAAGAGCGTAATCCTACAAATCTATTTTTATTAGTCACTCACCTAGGAGCCAAGGCAGCCACAGTAGTTATAACGACGACCAGCCAGTACACGGGCTGCTGTATCGCGTGCAGCATCACGTGGTACGTGGAGGGCATGTTCAGGACCGACACAGGGATGGACTGGAACGCCAGCGTCAGTATGAAGAACGCTATCAACGAGCCCGCCAGCGCCATTAGGTGGATCACCGTCTGGAAATACATTAGATTAAATATATCTGGAAATATTTAAATATATTACATATTTCAGAAAACTATATGTAACAGAAATATACATTATATATTACACCTACAACTAATCCTTATAGTTTCATCTATTTAGAATTCGTAACACGAGATATTACTTCCACAAAAAGAAATACACACGCTTGAATGTGAGTGCAAAGTAAGCACACAGAACACAGTGTTTAAACACTCTAAAATATTAAGTATCTTCTGCTTATAAAATAAAACCCTATTCTGAAACGTGCCAGCTAAATTAAAATCACTTAATTATTCTATCAAAATCAATATTTATATTCCATGCATTATCTTCCACTCTCACACATTAAACTTACAAGTTTTAAATGGAAAAGCTGCAAGAAAAACATTCGTGAGCATATAATATTATTAATTATACGTAAATAGATAATTATATACACGCCGGTTACCGGTGATCGACAATGGTCAGGCAAAGTGCGTCCAGATATTAATAGCACAGCAGACTTTCAAAACTAAAAAATACCAGTCCCGGACTGTGTTTCTGCTTAAACGTAATCCCTGTATTTTGAGCTCATAACTTCCATGTATTGGTATGTAAGGGCTAAAATATTCCACGACATCACAGAAAGAACTGTAAAGTATAAACTCACCCAGCTCCTAGTCTCAATAGCGACGTATAACAGCATAATAACAAGGCAGCAGGTCATGCAGCAGACGCCGTACGACCACATATCGGCCTCGGTGTCCCAGTACGCGAAGGTGGCGGTGAAGAAGATGACCACACTGATGTAGATGCATTCGACGAGGACTGCCCAGTACGAGTGCGCGCGGTAGGCGAGGCCTCGACGCGCGGCGTTGTATAGCCCGGGCCGTTCGATTAGTAAGGCCGCTGGGGCTACGCGGTCGTATGCACCTGGAAAGAATTGAGAATGTTAACTGTTAGGTTAGGTAACGAAAAGGGGGGTGATGGTAAAAATATTTGCAAGGAGAAATTATTGTTTTCGGGTTATAATGCATTAGTTAAAAAATAAGTGTCAATTTATCAAACAAGAATAATAATACTTAATAATTGACAATTATAGTAACCTAAGTTAGTTCTAACTATACAAGTAATATAAACAATGAAGGAAATAGCGGGACGAAATCGGTCCTTTTGTTACAAAACTGGCCGCTCTTAGCCATAGCCCGGGATAAATGGAAGAAGACATGAAAATACTATTGCTCTGTAACGGGACACTACTAGCTAGTACAGTATATGAACTCACCAATAACGATGGGCGGCAGCGCGGTGAACATAAGGTTATAGGACATGAGATGAGCTTGGTCGATCATCACCATCGCCGAGAACCCGCAGTACATCTGATACCAGAACACTAGGAACACGAAGGTCTGAGGGCAAATGAAAAAACAAACCTGTCATAATCATTCCTACATTACAATATCAACTTTATTACAAAGGCGTAAGGTTTAAATTGTGGCCGCAAGTGGTGAACTTGATGTTTTAAGAGACAAGTGCTTTTTATCTATTTAAACAAGTGGTTTATATAGATAAAAAGCTCTTATAGATAGACAAGAACTTTAGTCGCATTTAGATTAGTGTATAAATAAAATATTTTCAGGGTTGCATAATTTGGTTTGGTAATTATCAGTCAGTCATAATATAAACATGTGTTTTTACTTTATATTTATAACGTCTGATGAAAGAGATATAATGAAGTTGTTCATGGACCCCACCAGCTTGGAGGGGAAGGGAGGGGGGGTTAGTGGCAGGCTCTTATAGTCTAAATCTGAACCACAATGCTACGTCAACCGCGTCTTTGGCGTCTGTGCATGGCAATGCGTTGCAATTCTGTAATGTTAAAGAACTGGTTCTATGGCTGCGTTTGTTCTTAAATAAGGCCTCTTTTGACTGCGTTCCCACCAATATTGCTTAGGTAAGTGATATGATTTAAAATGGCTGTTATGCCTGGTGAAAACAGAGGCTTTCATTGTAGAACCAAGTTATACAAACAGACGTTTATTTTTTTAAAAGCCTTCTAGCCATGCCCGCTAATAATATCTTTTACTGGCCTAGTAAAAATACCACATAGGCCATATTTATCTCAGACATACTCTATTATTACATGACATATACATCTATTGTTAAATAATTTTGAGATTCGAATTTATAGCCATATGTTCTTAATAGTCATGGACATCGTTTGTATCAAGTGACAATGACCCAAAAAGGCTTTGATTAACATGCGAAAGGTTAAAGTTCAAAGCTAAACTTATTGTTCTATTATTACAAGTACACAATTACTACGAATTAGTATTAATCAAGTTGAATGCTTTATCACGTCAACGTCGCTCGTAAATGGTTTATTATTATTCTAGTCCAACAAATCTAAGAAGTACCGTTTGACGTTTCATCATTTTCAAACCGAAACAACTTTGTTCATGCGTACAATACTCAGTTTCGACAACCTTTGTCATAAAACCATGAATTTAGAAAGATTTTATTATTGTATCTAAAAATTTTCAATTTTTAATATCCTAATTTAATTGAAAACTTTCAAACAAAGCAAAATAACACATATTTACATAGTAAATAATTTCTAATAGTTCTATTTTTGACCTCATTGCAAAGTCACGTAGTTAGGTCACTGCTTGTAGTGTTGTGACTCTTCAGATACACTTGTATGCAAAAAAATCGATTACATATATGAAAAATCGAATGTATTACTTTCAAATTATCAATGGACGACACGTTACTGCGCGACCGCATTATGCACTTAATACATAGGTACCCTAAAATAAATTACGACTTAGACAGAGACGTACACTTTGATAATTTCATAGATAATCAACTAGTCATTAATTTAAATGACGATGACGATGACGATTCTAGTACTAGTAGTGTATAAATAAAATATCCTAAACATAACTCTTATTTCGTTATGACAATTGGTCTCTTAAAATTTGGATATTACAATAATCGATCTCATAAAAATCGGATATTATAGTAATCGATTTTTTTACTCCCGGCCCTATTATCCTATTTGTCATAACTGTCAAACGGTACTTCTTAGATTTGTTGGACTATACAGTTGTCATTATAAAGTTATAATTATAATGTTATTAGTTTGATACCATTATTTTATATGTACAATACAATTTTGTGTACCGGAATTTCGTCTTCCATTTTATCGGATTGGATTTTCCCTTAAATATAATTTTATAGTATAAAGCAAAGTCGCTTCCCGCGTCTGTCTGGCTGTCCTAATTTAAGTTTTTTTTTGTTTAGCCCATATTGTCCCACTGCTGGGCAAAGGCCTCCCCATTTCGTATCCACAGTCCACACCTCCCTATCTTTGGAAGCTTAGATTAGATCTTAAAAACTACGCAATGGTTTTTGATACCTTTTTTATAGTTACAATTTTCAAGAGGTGTTTTAGGTGTATAATAAATCACTTTGGATGGCGGGTCGCTAGTTAACAATATGTAGATAGGCACTATACAAACATCCCACCAGTCATATTAGATATTCCTAACACATAATTATTTGGTCATTAATGTGAAATACATGTAGTATTGTAACCATAATCATTAGCACTTCGGTAAATAAACTGTTTGACGACTGATATTGAATGCCAAATGATTAGTATCTAGTGTAACAAGGCCCACTGTTAATTATGTTTGTTTAAGATTATCTATACTAAAGCTAATACTCAATTAGGTAGTATCACAATTAAATAACATACAAAAGCTGACTACCATGGTTATAGAATTTAATTTCGCCATTACTTAGCAACACCTTGTGTATCCCATTACAACTAGCTATAAAATTTGATACTATACAGGATGTTACAAAAATGGCTTTTTATATTTTACGAAATAAACACATTATTTATTTGTAACCAGCTTATGCCTGCCCTGCCTGCCTGCCTGCTAAACCTCTTTCAGGTAGTCGGGTAAAAAGTAGTTTACTTTGTGTTAATCCACGTTGTTAGGTAACTTTATACCGATTTTATCCAAATTGGTGAAACTATTTAAGCGTGAAAGAAAAATAAACGTCCATCCATCCATACTCACAAACATTCACGTTTACAATATTAGTAGAATAGGTACTTACGGCATTCTTAAGAAAGAAGTAGAGTATCATTCTGGCGAGGCGGTCGTAGCACCAGTGGCCGTGTACTAGCAGTAGTCGCTCAATAAACTTGAACCTTGATACCGCGAAGTCCGATGCCATCACCGCTTGCATGCCCTCCTGGCCTGATATACCTGTGGAATAAAAGGCACTTTAGAAAGGGCCGAAACTTAAACGGACATACCTAAAGTAATGGCAATATTGGTGATCTTAGTCTGGTATTACCGACTGTTGGGTAAGGTATTGACTTTTTTGGGCTATTTTTGTTGCCCCTGTGTGTAATCATTAGGTTGTAGTAGATTTGGTGTTTACCCGTAATCCAAGTTGCATATTTTCTATAACAACTTTCCTTTACCATATTCCAACAAAGAAAGATTACCTATTCTATAATGTTGTTAAGTTTCGCAACACCAAGAGGAGTTAGGTTCACTTTCACAGCGACTAGAATTAATGTCATATCTAATACAAGGTTTGCACGCAGTCGGTTATAAAATAGTAATAAAATAATAATATTTATATTGTAGGTCAAAGTAATAGTTATAAGGATATTAAAAAATAGCAATAAAGTTTCATAATAAAAATTATATACTGCAATTCAAGGTGACTGGTCATCAGCTTTATCTTTTTTTAACAACATCACGCGAACGCATTATTATATCAATTAAATGGTCGACACTGGTCACCGGGGTACAGGCGTCAGGCACACACGTCATCATAGAATTAAGATGTTATATTGGACTAATAAACGTGATTGAAGAGAATGAACTGATTACAGCATTCACTGATATGGCCATGTAGCATTTAAGATTTTGTTTGTTACATAGTTAAGAATCCTAATATAAATTCTTTTAGGCGTCAATTTTATAGCTGTCAGTGAGGTTTGCCAGACAAACACCTAAAGATTACGTCACTCAGAAAACTTTAACTCATTTTTCGGGAGTTAAATGTTCTTAGATCAAGTCTTTAAAGCTAATGGCAAAATACTAAAACGTCAAACAGTTATAAACGCCATCAAGTCATATGCTGTCTCTGTCATTTCAAAGCGTAAATTAGCGATAGATAGATATTCAAGCACGTCTCCAAGTCATATCATAGTAGTTCTGAGACTTACCGACGCCGACATCGGCAGTCTGGATCATGGACACATCGTTGGCGCCGTCCCCGATCGCCAGCGTTGTGACGCCCAGCTCCTCTTTCACTGCCTGGTAACAAACGAAAAATGTAAACATAAGTATGACCTGAATTTTATTGTGGTTTTATTATATTGAAAATGGTAATTGGAAAATGGTATGTAGTCTACTGTGTGAGATTGTAAGTAGGTTGGTAAGGGGTGGATCCCGTCGGCGTCGCTGTTGTGCCCAGCCGTCGCATAGCATGGGACGCGCTCGACAAGACGACGACTCTGCAAGACCGTCATGACCCAATAAAGCAGCAAAGCGCGCTCGGGAAGATAACCTGGACGCACCCCAAATACGTCAAAGTCTGCTGGATTGACGCACAAACTAGGGTCTTGGTCGATAAACAAGTGGTTCTCTGTCGGCTCATTGATTATTTAACCTAAGGCGCGATGTCAGTAACATTTCTTGCTGAGGGTGTGGTTAAAGTACGAGGCGGTCTGCCCCACCCTTTAGGTAGGGACTAGGTAGCTCACCTTGACGATGTAGGCCTTCTGCAGCGGCGTGGCGCGGCAGCAGAGTACCGCCGAGCAGCGTCGTGCGAGCGACAGGAAGGGCGTGACGAGGCCGGAGCGCCGGTCCAGGATGTAGGTGAGCGTGCGCCCGTCCACCACCAGCGCGCGCGTGCCGCCCCCGCGCCCCGCCTCGCCCTCCAGGTAACTCTTGATGGTGGATTCTGCGTGCTCCTGTGCAACAAACATATTGCTGATGTCAAGTAGGTTCAGAGGAGACTGGTGAAAGATGTCGCACCAGTTCGTGGTCCAAAACCCGAGTATAGAACGTTAGAGTGATAGATAAATTACAGCCAGACACAGAACTGATGATCGTGCTTATCACATAACCATTTGTCCTGGGTGGGGATCGAGCCCACGGCCAGTAACCACTAGTCCAACAGGTCAGTCTTTTCATCAGATCGTATAACATATTTACTATTATTTACATTATATTACTACCAACTGAAACACAAAAAATATTTTAGGCAAAGTATTTTAAAGGAAATCTATGAAGTTTAATTGAAGTAAAGAAACAGCTTTTCTGGAATATAACTGACCTTATCTCTCGACATGAGATGCAGCAACCGATCACTCTGGGAGAACAAGGCGGCTGAGTAGGCGATATTGATGGCAGTCTCCGGCTTGTCCCCGGTCAGCACCCACACGACGATGCCCGCGTCTAACAACGCCCGCACCGTCCGGGGCACGTCCTCTTGTAACCGGTCTTCCACGCCGGTGGCCCCGACCAAGGATAGTGCACTCTCTAGCCGCGCTAGCGAGTCTCTGATGCGCTTTTCTCGACCTATTGGAAAAAAAAATTGAGCTATAGCTATAAGACTACTGCAGAAATTCCTGCGAGGAACGGCTTGTTTCTTAGTGTTTATGCTTGATGTCTTAACGATACCAGACGGTCGAATGGATGGATCAAAAGATGTTCTAGTACAAAATACACAAACACAAGTTATATTACTTTTCTAGTAAAGGTTATGTAAATTCTTACCTTCTCCCATTTCCGATGCTCGATTGTGGCCAGCAAGCCACTCTTCCCATAACGCTGGCTGCATAGTACGCTTAGCCATGACCAACGTACGTAGACCTGCTCGGGAGTACTCCGTCAGTAAGGAGCGGGTTCTTTCGAAGGCAGCCGACTCGGCTGAGCCAGCCCGCATCGGTGTTAGTGCTCCTAGGACTGTGGTGTCGGCGCCTTTTACATAAAGAACCACCTGGCAGGAAGGAATCATGTATAAGTATTATGGTATTTGATTCTTCACGTCAACTTATTGTATTTTTTTTTCCTTAATAATTGCATATTTTAAACACAAAGGACTAATCAATGTTATTACTAATAAGTTGGTCATCTTTCCTTGTGATTATTACGACTTAAACTTCCTCTGTTACACGTGTCATCTATTTAAGGTAATGTTTTGTACATTTTTATTAAGTGAGCGTAGTGACATACTAATTGATATAGCCTTCTTTCAATAAATTACACTCGTGAAATTCGCGAGGTCGTACCAACGAGATACGGGCGGTGTTCCATTAAAACGTATTGATAGTAAATTGAGCCTGCCAAAAACAATTGAGATCCTTCAGAAGCATTTGATAATGTTGTCACATGACATAACATAAATTAGTAGATGTAACAAAGCTACGAAACGAATAACAGTACTGTAATAACGTATGTAAATTTAATTTAATTATCAATAAATAAAGTTTTACGGAAAAAGATAATGGTGCTATGTCCTTCAAACCTTTAGTCATCAAGGTATGCCTCATGGGTGAATACTAGGTCCAGCCGCATTTGACAAATGATTTTATCCTTATTCCCAATAAAGGTAATGAAATAAATTAAACTGTGATAGTATAGCGCTTTATTTTGGGCGCTAAATTGATTTGCATGGTTATTTTATCAATACATATAATAAACATATTGTTTTTAATTTAACCGTTTATGGGGTTTAAATTTACAAAATCCAAATAAGTGTGAGGATATGAATGGAGTTTTCCATTAATTAAATTATATGTGGTCGTACTGCAGGATAAAGAAACATAGTAATGAGTATTGCATAAATTCAATATTATGCTGCAATTCTGGAGGCGTAGTAATGTGTGCCAAAAAATATATTATGCCAGTTTTGGCAGAGGACGAGGCAAGGTCAATGCCAAAGAACATTCCGAGAAATAATATAATCCACAAATTCAACATTTTTAATTCAATGTCAGAAGCTTGGAGTATTGTTTATCAAACTATTGTTTTCCTTCTTTATACATGTTATTATTTGCACCACTGAGTCAATTCACGTCTATTTTTAACAGAATGACTGGGATTTTTCATATCGACAGTACGTAAAACCCGAGTTCATGACTCCCTAATTGGATTACAGGAATTAAGAACTCCTGAACTTGAACTTGATCTCTGGCACGCGCCACGCAATGTGACGTCATCACGTCGTACGCAAATGTAGGCCGTGATAAAAAATTGCATTCGATATTTACGAACACAATAGGTTACATGATTAGTTTTGATAATTAAGTGATTGCAAACAATTGTTAAATGGATTTATGTAATTACTACGTTATGCGGATGATTGGAACCGTTCTCTCGTTTACCATACCTTAATCAAGAATAGTATATTTAGCTACAACCTAAAAATATTGTTGTAGGTATGAAGTAAATTCTTCAAATTGTCGCACGAGTCTAAATATTTTTATTAAAGCTATTTTTTTTTATGTAATGATTCCCACTGTCAAAAGTTTAATTCGTATGTCGTGAGGGATTTAACAAACATTTACAATCACATATACGGATACACCTAGCCTTAGAACAAGCATTTGTGGATCACACAAATACTTGTACTACGCGAGCAAACACACGAGCGACACATCGTGCACAGTGGTAATTCTGATAGAGAAAAAAAAAAGAAGAAGAAAGCACTTTTTAACATAATACGATAGTTACCTGTCCACTAGGCGTCCTCATAGCCACCGACATGCACTTCCTATTGGCGTCGAACTGCTGCACTCTGAGCACCTTCATCTTGGTGAGCTCGCCGCGGATGCCAATCTCCACTTCGTCCGGGGCTCGGTTCCGCAGCTCATAGCCATAGGCTAACGCCGCTTCGGCCAGCGCTAACTCGTCTGGACTCTCCGCTTCGAATCGGGCCAACTAGACAAAAATAATATATTCAGTATTATCAGGTCGAACCAAATAATTTTTGGTTCATAATGTACCAATCCTAGATAGGGGGATCAAACACAACAGGTCGAAGATGGTGGTCATTGGCGTGGTGAGTTGTACCACTTGGAAATCCGTGGAGTTTGAATCTTTATTATGCAGAAGATAACAGGTGTTCAGAATTTTAGTTTAATTAATTTGATGTATTTTGCATGAGGAGAACAGGCAGTCTATGTAAAATGGAATATTAAGAAAACTGGTAGAGGCCAGCTTAAAATAGTCGGAATAGCTTTGAAATTAACTGATTATAAGTAACTGTTGTTTTAATAAATATACCGGTAAAGGAAAGCAATGTTGTGATTTAGACAATAGGATTTTTATGCATTTTACAGGTTTCCGATGGCAAAATACAAATGGGAAATTCCAAACGAAAAAAAAACTGTTTTTATCAAGCTGATGTTTTTAGAAACTAAAGTCGTTTCGGATTGGTTTAATTTACAATAGTGACTAAATGACCACAATGTACATGAAACATTGAAATTTAAAACAATAGCCACAACTAAATAAATTATCTTTATCAATACTGTAGCAAACACCTGTTCAAACGGATTCTAGTTATTTATCATTTATAAGATTTAATATCTTTCGCATTTATTTCCAGTGAAAATGAGTCATCTATATCTATAGCGAATTTGTTGAGGAACTGATAAAATAAATGTTGACGTTAATTTATCCTTATAAGTGTATGTTTGTGGGTAATATGAAATATGAATCAATGTTGTGTCCAGTTTGTATCATTGATGTAATTAGTCACATGTTTGACAATGGGAACAAACAAACAAATGTTTAGATTGGACATTCGTAAATATGCGTAATAAAGTAGTAATGGACGGTATGTGCAAATAGAAATCGAACGTTTTACAGAGAAATCATAAATGTTGTAAAAATTATATGATTTTTTTATTTATTTTATATCTTTTTGATACATTTTACTTTAAAACAAGACGCTTTTTTCCTGTTGACAGAAATAAAAACTTATCTAACAGAAAAAATATTTTGGTCAGTTAATCTTAGTTTGATTATTTTGATCTTTTCAACGTAACACTTGTTATTTTATTTACAATTTGATTGATTAATGTCTTCCCGATAACGAAATCGTAAAATTCGATTAGTTTTTCAGGTTCCTCTGCGAATGTAATGTAAAGTTGGTAATACTGCTATACTGGCATGTGAATAAATATACAAACGGAACAGATTTGCAGTTGCTGACGCGTTAGCGATAACCATAGGTATAGTAAGCCGGGGTTTTAATGACAAACATAATTTCCTATAAATTTTGATGACGTAAAGGAGTTTGACTGAACCAAATTTTTAGTCTAACTGCACGGTCTCAATCAAGATCAAAATCAAAAGGTTTTTTTGGCCTTTTCAGGCACTGTCAAAACATTACTGATTCTAGTTCCGCGTCATGTCTTACGCGATCGTCGAGACATACTGAGTAGTACACCAAATTTACCCACCATCCCCTCCTAAAGAAATACTGTAGCAGTTGTGTAGGCAGTAACGATACGTACCGTCGACGCATGATCAACAGAAGTACCCGGAACACCCTCCTCTTTGTTGCCAAACATTAACTTCGGGAGCCGTATCCTGAGCGGGGAGCCGGACGACGGCGGCGGCGACGGCGTGGTCGACCGGGACTCCGTCAGCCGCGCGTATCTGTGGAAGGAAAGACATCGCATCAATACGAAATACAAATAAATATATCTTGGGATAATAACCACACACGGCCGTCTGATCCCAAGCTACGCAGAGCTTGTCTTATGGTAATCAGACAGCTGATAAACATACTTATTATAGATAAATCACACCCAGACACAGAACAAATGATCGTGCTCATCACACAAACATTCGTCCTGGGTGGGAATCGAACCCACGATCTCCAGTTTAGCAGTCAGGGTCACTAACCACTAGACCAACCGGCCCGTCAATACAGGATAATGGAGATTCCTTATGACGGACAAAATACAAAGAGAAGCAACAGAACACGATCAGGTAAATGATAGCGATAATGATAAAACTAATCGCAGTAATCAATGACGCTATTAAAATGCCGCTGGCAATGTTAAAGAGTGGTTAGGGACGTAATATTTGGATGGATTCAATACGAAATCAATGCAACAAACAAATTGAAATTTTGAAGACACAAGTGTAATTGCGCTTTTCTTTTGTTCTTAAAAATACGAGTTCAGGTTATATTCATTCTTTATTCTAGATTTCTCGTAAATTGCTACCGGCACTTACTTGTCGTTCGATCGCAGTGTTCCATTGGATCGCGAGGGTTTCCCACTTGGGAACTGGTCGTTGGTGGAGTTGGAGCCGCTGATCTGCGTGTTGTCCACGTGCGGCTGGCTGACCACCACCGTGTTGCACAAAGCCAGGATTAACAGGAACTCGCGGACCTGAAGTAATATAGCACTTGTTACGAAGGGTATTCTAATGACTCCTAAAGATTTACTGTTACTGGCGTAGAAAAAACGTCGCTCTAAGGATCGTAGTGTGCAGTCACGTTTTCACAACTGCAACAGTATATTGTTGTGGATAATAAGTATGTCGGTTTTCCCATTAGAATCTTACGGTTTAACATAGTTAAAAAGCTTTTTAATAGGACTACATAAAATTAGACGTGATAGAAGTGAATATATGTTTATAATCTTTCGTCTATTATTATCTTCTGATATGCTTAATTAACATTCACTTACGACACACTCTGCTTTAGTTTTACTGAATACATATCAACGTAGTGTCTTACCTTTTGTGTATGTTGGGCGTCGTTGCTATCCAGTAGGTGCTGCAGCATGCGCCTGTTGGGCGACACGCTGGTGATGGGCGTGACGATGGGCGGCAGGTCGGGGCTGGGCTCGGCGGCGGGCCCGTTCGGGTGGTCGTAGTCCACGCCGTTCACCGTGCACCGCCGGAACACCATCTTGTTCTCCGTCAGCGTCCCCGTCTTGTCAGTGAACAGGTAACTGACCTGCCCCAACTCCTCAGTTATGTTCAACGCTCGACATTCCGTCCGCGTATTCGTTTGTGGATCGTACATCTCGATGTCCTGATGTATGTGATACACTTGCAGCAACTTCGTCATCTCTATCGTGACGTACAACGATACCGGGATCATAACTTGTAACGCTATTATGTATGTCCAGAATATTAGTAAACCTTCGTAAGCAGGCTTGTTCACGTTCGTTATGAAGGGAACATACTTGTATAAAGTGACGTAGTACTCGTCCAACCAAACTTTGCATCCGACTGCGCCGGCGCAACAAAGAAACAGTAACACTAAGACACACCATATCACATCTGTGTTCATCTTCTTCTCTAAGCCAGAACACTTGTATCTTGGTCCTCCGTTGTTGAGCATCGCTTTGGTCTCGTGGCCCGCGTACACGACGATGCCTTCCACGTAGTCTGTGTTTTTTATCGTACAATCCCTCAATAGAAGGTTCTCGGAGGATAGCGGTACTCGTTCCCCGTTAGGGTGTGATATACAGCCGGTGAATCTATATATTTTTGTCGATGGCCGCTCCACTTCCACCGAGCTTCTGAATTTTAATGGACTGAATTCCGATTGCTGTGAAACGAAACAGATAATCTCTGTGTTAGTAAAAAACAACGTTTTGGCGAAGTGGGTCGCGAATTGTGGAGCTACACCGTAATTGTGTTGTTACAACTATTGGAGAAAGTGTTCCCACGCTCTGGTTTTTTTCGGTGCTTTGTATTGCACGCATAGTAAACATAATCTAAAAACAGCATTATGTTGTTTATCCAATTATAAAACCGTTTCAGTGACACTTAAATCCGGACGAATTTAGAAGATTGATTTTATTATGGTTTCACAATCGCGGTCGAGACGAAATTACACTGTCTAAATGTGACTTTATTTCGAGCCTTTTATCCGCCGTATATTTGCTTCGTTTCTAAACATCAGTTTCATTTCCGTACAACGAAACAATTTTGCCTTTTTGTTCGCAGTATGATGCATGTATATTTATAATTTTAATAGGAAGCTATACTAGTTTATTGCAACATAGTAACAACGCACCCGTACAGCTAAATACTATAATAATAAAAAACTAATTAAATGCACATGGAGCGGAGTGGACTCATTAACGTTAATTGGTCATGACCGCAACCAATACTGCTACTTATTTCCTTTATGTATAAAAACTATGCAGATAAGTATTTAATACTTTAGTTGACAGACAGTTTAAGTAACGGTAAACTTTAAAATGTCTAATCAGCTTCATCACCAGTTAACTGGACTCCTCTACACAGCAGAATAACTTTAATTTCTGCGCTCCTAAAAACCAACGGCTCATGAGAATGCATTTAAACTGCGCAGTCCTGTTTAATTACTAGGCAAGTTGTCAGTAGATTGCTGCTAAGTAATACCTGTTCCAAACTATTATTAGTGTTTGCGTGTACTGAGTAATTGTTTTTAACATGGAGACGGAGTTTGTACTTCCCCAGATGCTATCCTTGATAACAGCCGTTTGGCGAGACTGAGGTTGACAAAACAAGTGACTACCTTCTCCTTGAAGCCGGGCGCCACTATCCTCTGCTTGAGGTTGGTCTCGCCGTCCAGGTTGCAGGTGTCCAGGTAGCACACGCCGAGCGGGCTGGACGACTGCAGCAGCACCATGTCCGCCGGCACCGCCTCGTTGTTCGACAGGTGGACCACGTCGCCCACCCGCACCTCTCTCCACTTCACTCGCACGTACCGCTCCGCCGATCTGTCAGACAGAAATAGAAACAATCAATAATGCTTTATGAACAGCTCAACAGATTTTCGTGAATAATTTGCGTCGTGGTACTGTAATGAGTTTGCACGACACGTGTTCTGCTATTATGAGACGTTTGACGTTGTTTCATGTGTATTTGTTTCATGAGTACAGATTTTATAATAGGGAACAAATGTTGGTTACTTTGTATGACGACTATTGAGTAAAATAAATAATTTCAGTAACTGTTTGAACTATATTTAGTAAAATTACGATCGCCGTTAAATGTAAGTTACAGTAACTCCATTAACAAAGAAAAACAAGGTGCTGCGATAAGCGTGAACTGTAATCGGGCCATCATTCACCAAGATTGCATGAGCGCCATATCAAATGCACACGAGCGGCGCCATGTAAAAACTGAGTCCCCATTAAGTGTATGCGATGACAATTTCTTGCGTAACTCGATCGTAAGTGTGATCCGCCAACATCAGAGGCAGTGGCGGAGCTGATGTGATTACGATGATATACGTCATCGTAGCGCATACGTCGCGCAGACACTGTAAGGTAGCGTCAGCACACCTGTTCACGTGTTAACGTGCGTAAATTCCACCCGCACTATTCGACAAAGCGTGTTATAAAAGTACAATCATTTTCAACAACGTCATTGTGTCAATGTTATCGCTATGAACTAGCTAGCAGCGGGCATTATTGTAGCCGCCGGCACGCCGCTCGACAAATTCGTGAGGAAAAGCAACAGGTCAGATTAAAGATTCGACAGTGATATCTGTCCGCCGCTTTCTTTTTATGTTTTGAATGAACATTACAGATTACTTTGCGATTGCCGCTTGTTTTGCTGACGCTTAGCGCTTTCGTGTTTGTCGGTTTGCTCGTGTAACAATAGGCTTACCGCCGACTGTCACGCGTGGACTGGTTTAATTAAAATAATCTTTATCGAGAATAGTATCTGGAGAATCTAGATTCCGCAACTAGCAAGCTTAAAATCACGAATATTTAATAAGTGTTATTAGCACTTTTTATCCGGGCTTCGCCGTTACTCAGGCTAGACCCATAAGTTCCTAGAAAGCCACATTAATACGTGTTGTGTGGAACGACTTCGTCCTTTTCAAGCCAAGGTGAACACACTGAACACTCTAGTGCCATTAACATGTCAAATGGGCAACAAAAACGTGTTACGACGGCCATTACAAAAAACACATCTAGGAAGATCAAGGCAAGTCTGCGGAACGTCCACGCTAAGAAAAACCTAACTATATTGAGAAGAGAAAAACTTTCTGAATATGTTTGGTATGCCTGGATCTAACTAAACAGAAACTTAAACGTAGGTACGCAAGAAAAGTCTTTGTGAATGTTTGGAATAAATATGAATGAATGGAAACTCTCACATACTCGCATAGCAATATTAATCAGAGAAGCAAAAATATACAGTTTCCTTTACCCTACCGTAAACGGAGAAGAAAAAAATAATTAAGAGGCCGAAACGTAACAAAAGGACGTGATCAAAAAGTCCACAACTTGAATAAGTCCCGTTGCCTAGCAACCAGGACACTCGAAATTAATGGATCTTTTGTGTCCTTTGAGAATAATGTTACATTTAAAACAACATTAATTATTTGGACAGGTTTTAGGAGCTCTTGTACTCAAAACACTAGAACGAAATAGCCACATTACTTCATAAGATAAATAATGTAATTGTGGGTAGTGCAATAAACAGTAGCGGTATAAACACGTGTGCTTGTTGATGCAACAAGATTTATTTTCACTGACTAACATGTGAATCATTAGGCAAGCGATTACGAAAAATGAATTGCTTAACATGCCTAATCAAAGCGCAAAATTAAACAATGACCAATAATACGATTCTAGAAAATGTAATTAATAGCAGGAAATAAAAATCTTTACGATTGTTTTTTCTAAAAAGTGTTTTAATTTGATAAGAAATGACTAACATTCAAGTAGGGTATTGTGGTATTGGGCCGCAAAAATCGAATTAGTCCGTCAGATGGATATCCAATATTATTTTTTTTACTTTCAGACTGTGATCTAAGTTACTCTGAAATAATAATAACATCGTTCGTAGTCTGGACTCAGAAGTAAAGTTTAGTTAAATACCCAAATGATAATATAAGCTTTAGAAACTTATAGATATTTCTGTAGCAATACTCTGTGAGACTATTCTACAAGAAATGCTAGAAGCCACTAACAGATAAAATCTTATAGGCTTAAGATTAAAGTGATCCTGTTTCTAGGCTAACTGTTCTATAAAACACTTATGTGCGAGAAAGTTTCCCTCCCGTGTTATGAGATTGCATGGCCTTCACCGCTCCTCTTATGTGGCATACAAACTCACACTTACACGCAATACTAACATACCGAGGTATTGAATCATATCGATAACTGTTGTGACTCGAAAACAACGTAATACTTAGCGTTAGAAAGTGGCCAAAATTAATGTAAAAACAAAGAAGAAAATTGGTCCCGCTGTAATGCGAAGCGGTCCCGTGATGAGACAAAAGTGCCTAAAAATACTATAATTCATTGAAAGTATTGGAAACATTTTAGACGAATAGTCAGGCTGTCTAATTACTCTTTCGACCATTGAAACATGTCACAGTAGAGTTATTTTTGAATGAATAGGTATTGACCATGCCAAAAACAAATTGTAGAGATACATTTAAAGCATTGAATGAAGAGCTTCTACTAATAATTAATAGATTATCGTTTTAACCTGACAGAGTGTATTATTTCGAGTATGCGTATGTGTACAAATTATCAATAAATCCATAATAAAAGTGTGGGAAAACATGTCATAATCGCAATGTGCCTGAGAAAGTTATATTTTCATTCACTTATAGTCGAGTACACTTTGCATTTTTCCTGTTGTTTCGCATGTGAATACAAATGTGTCGTCAATATAGTTATGTCATTATCCGGTAATATGAGTTATATGACTGTAGGTAAGTAATAATTCAATGTTTTCTAGCGTGTTATCGGCAGTACTGTTATCAGCTCCAATTATGCAACGTTGCTTAGGAACGGGACTTCCATGGCCAATTACAAGGGGAATCCCTGCATATTATGTTTACTTTTAAGTGATAATGTAAGTGCCTAAACAGTTTTTTAAAGAAAAACGTTCGATATGAAACAATAGCTGTACAAAATATACAAATTTTCGTGCTCCGTACTGTGAGTGTTGAGTGACGCTTGGGAATCTGTGTCACCGACACAATGCAGTCATTAAGCAGATTTATATTTATTTTACCAACAAAATACGTCGCTTAAATAAATAATCAGATCGACAAACTTTATGAAAACAATAAATAACAAGGAATTGGTATAATATATTCTAGTATACATGATTATAAAACGGATCAAGGTGATTTTATGAGTATGACGCTCTGTGTTAAACATCGATTACATTTGAATAAATCCAATGTCACTTTATTTCTAGTAAAAGGACTTTTCTTAGATCCTTTTAAATTTTATTGTATTTTCATGACATTTATTCTTAAGTATATCAATATTATCATTTATAATTATGTATAATTATATGGTACAACACGCAATCACCGGACGAGGCTATCGCGACTTGCATAATTATGTCGAAAAGTACATATAATAAGCTAACATAAGTTAGTTAAACAATAAAATGGTTATTTAGAATCAGAATGACGGTCTTTACCTAAGTTGAAACTGTTAAGGATTTGTAGAATCACGTATACGATTACTACACTAGAAAACTGAACAGTTTTTGCCTCAGGTAATATTATGTCTACCTAGCTTTCATTTTATGTTAACTGTAAGATAATATTTCACTTTTAACTTTAACGATCGTTTATACTCCAGACATCCACCAGCCTGTCCTTATTGAGATTAACTTCAATCTGTAATAAGATGCAGCAGTAATTGTCGACTGACCTCTGAAACTCAATTATTGCGGGATATTATATTGTTACTGGCTCTCCTGACTTAATTGTGGATCCGCCCGGAGCTTAAAGCCCCTATTATGGCCTTAAATTTTATTAAATGGATTAAGATCGCTCTTGCGAACCGACCTTGTCAGGATTCGAACCAAGAATGGTTCATAACACATTCATACGCTAGTTAATAGCAGTGATCTTGAAGCAGGGCATTACAGAACAAGAAGATATAATCGAGATTGAATATGTTAACCGAGACGAAAACTAATTCACCGTTCTGCTGCCCGAGGAACGTGTGCCGCCTTTTGTTTAAGTATAAATTAGGCTATATGGACCCGATAAAGGCAATCGATTTCGTGAAAGGAAGCTAAATTGAATCCATTCACCTATTGTGAAGTAAATCGTCGATCCTGAAACGAAATTGTGTGGGGAGCTGATCGACGTGTTGCGTCAGCAATGGACTAGATTAGGTCAATATTATGTAGGCTACAGATTTATCTTTATCTAGAACGAAGCTGCTATGGGTAAAGTATTTATATGCCGACCGCGGAGTCGGCAAATATAGACTAGGTGCAGTGAGGTTTGTATCAATCTACTAAGTGGCGGCAGGCTGAGAGATTCATTGATTTTATTTATTATTTTATTTAAAGCAAAGTTTTTTAACGCGACTGCTTTTAGCAAACGCGTCACAATACTAAATCAGCTTTTCACTGCACTTTATACATGAATAAACTACTGATCATCATGAAACAATCAAAACAATGTCATGTCATTTCTGAAGTGCGCATTAATCAAAAATTGAGACAATAAATCAATTTATGATGACTTGTTTGTCTTGCTGACAGATGCATGGTCAAACGCACGTCATTGATAAAAAGGAAATTCGAAAACCACTGTTTGATGGAGCAAGCATGATTTCAATTGACGATAATAGCGTGTGTTGATTAGATGTCGAATTATTGATGGAAAAAAAATTAGATCTATCTTAGGTTTGATTTTAGTTTATCGGGAGGATGGTAATAAAATTGCTTGTTTTCTAAGTACGGTGACGATGATGTAAGGCGAACGTTTAAATTCATAAACTTCGGCAAGGTAAACGAATCATCGCGCGGAATACAAGTGTTTGTTCAGCAGTACCAATATTTCGCTACCAGTAAGCAACTGTGAAATGTTAGTCGTAATGTTTAAACTCAATTTACAAATAGCAAACACAGTAGCTTTGGCAAAGAGCTTACATACCCCGAATAAAGCGTTAAACATATATTGTAAATTAAATAAAACTACTCCAAAATACTCCAAATATTAGGCAGCTTGAAAGCATCTGTTGTCAGAATAAAGTCGTAAGAAAACCGAAGCCAAGAAAAACAAACATAAAAATATATCAAGAAGTAGATAGAAACAGGAAGATGACAGTAATTGTTAACAAGATTGAAGATGTACGATAAAGAATGAGAAATGGGGAGTCCAGTTTAATAAGTGAAGCTGTAACAGAAACTGTATTAATGGTACCGTAAAGCGAACGGTTACACTCCTAGGTTTAACGGGCTATCGATGTACGAGCTTTAAACTATATCTGAAAGACTTCATGGTAGAAACTCATTAGATTTAATTATGTATTGTTAGATTGAATTTGTAAAACTGTCGAAAATCCCATTGGTTGACTATCTTACAATAGAAAGATACAATCTACTGGTAAAACAATATCTTTATTATGTTTGTAATAAATTAGCTTTATTGTGCAATAATAATTATAATAAATTATAATTTGCAATCACTCAGAAACAATGTTATTAATGGCATGCAAAGAATTATTATAAACTAAGTAACCTTGACTAAAGCTAATAAATTTTCTAGGATAAAGGTAAATCATTAATAATAATATACGTGTTACTATGACAAGAAACTATATATAAACTCCTATATATCGGCATCAGCAACTGTAAACTATGCAACGCTTCTCCGAAGTAATCTTGGTACCCATGCCAGCCAATGATTTGTAGTTCCTATAAGAATATGTATAAGAACAAACATACCAAAGTACCTCACCAAACCTGCAGTATTTAAATCAGAACTAAGATTGAAAACAACCAACTTTTTCATAGAATAAAGTAAAGTAAGAAAAGACTGTGAGGGAACTGCATGTTGCACATTAATCCTGATCTCAATATAGATACTGCGTCCATAAAACGCGACACTTAAACGACGTTACTGCATAGTCATTTCACATCATCACTATTGAGTTACAAATAAGAGATACGAGCCACCGCTCTATCTGAAATAAGTATAGGAGTTAAGCCGAACAATCCCATCAAGCATCGCAAAGCCTCCGCAAATAGAGAAATAAAGACGTCGAGATAATATCTTGTACAGGAAAAGTCTTCAATAAAGATAATAATAACTAGTTCCAGTTCTACAGACTTGATCGTGTTACGTGTCCTTAAAATTTATGCCTTATTTTTACTATATTTAATTTTCTTTTAGATTGCCGATATACAATTAAGAGGTTCGTTCTATGACCAAAGATTTTCTTAGTCCTAACGAAGGTCTAATCGTTTTGAGTCTTTCTAAATTCTCATAGATCCAATGGTTTGATATTGAAGCTTGACAATTTTGAAACTAGATCAGGAACAAGCGCGATATTTTATATCAAGATCACGTCCTGTCAATTTGTTTAAATAATGGTTTTTCGGATAGACTGGCTGGCCTCTTAGTGGTATCCTTTGATATATTTTATACGGGAGACCTTAATAAAAATGATTGTATAACATCTTAATAACGTTGATGGCTTGGCGTGCGGCAAGTCCGGCTCGGACGACACGCCATTTATCTCGGTGCCGCGACATCGCAACAGACGCAATAAACTTTATCTCTTCAATGTTCAGAAAGTAACAAATAATACTCGGATCCATTGTAACACTACTATCGTTTATTTATCGAGTATAGAACTAACTTGTTTTATTATCCTTGTTTATGTAGCTCATCGGAAAGAACTACACACATTTAGGTTTCGAATTAATGGTTTTAAAACTAGTTGATGATAATTGACATGATAATGTCATTCGTTTAGTGAGGCGATAAACTAAGTGTCATTATTTTAAGATTAACGATTCCTGGAACAATTTGTACCCTGTCTGTGTAGATGTTTTTGTAAATCAGCTCTATCTATTATCTGATATATTTTCAAAGGTCAACATTTTTGATAATTTTAGGTTGTGGCAATAAATACCTAATATGTCATAAATCAGTTTACAAAACAAAGAACACGTGAAATATCACTTAACTAAAGTAATAACAAATGAAATGTTGCGTATGTTTCGACAACTACGCATGTTCAGTACGATTTGTTTTTATAGAGCCGCAGCGGCAGCTACCTACAAACTATACTTATTGACAAACTGTCAGAACGTTGTAATATATTTGTAAAGAATATATTTACCGACAGAATATCTAACGCAACGTTAATCGTTTTCATTATTATCTGTTTACGTAACCTTGTTATTTTTTACATAACCTGAACGTGCTCGGCTTACGGGTCAATTTCTAAAGATTTATAGAGCAAAACGATGTACGAGGAGTATTTGTAAAATCTCAGAGATTCTAAGCGAGTCTTCAAACCGTAGTGACGACAGATCTGGTCAGTAAAGGCAATGTGAAGGTCGAAACGTTCACTATCGGCCTTAACAATCCGTCAGTAATCTGTGTAATTATAAAACACATAGGCGGGGATTTTATGGACACTATTTTGTGTCCCACTGTTGGGTACAGATCTTCCCCCTTGACTCCTGGCTCTTCTATCCTAAGCCTTTTAAGAGCAATCCCTTGATAAAAAATCTATGTCATTCCGCCACCATTCTGCTGGTCTGAATCGTAACTCGTATGTAAAAATGTCGCAAATTTCTGTAAAATTGTGAAAAATGTTTGCACACGCGTGTACGCGCTAATTGCTCGTTTTTGAACGGAATAAGAATTTACGATTCTTTGAGAATTAACAGGTTTGATTGTTCCGTACATAAGTACTGTTGCTGTACTTTCTTGTAACTGTATACTCACATTTCCCTTTGAGAAGAATGGAAATGATTTGATTCCGCCGTTATTTTGTAAGACTATATGGCCCATTTAATTTCAGAAGATCAAGAATAAACGTTGATGCTGTAAGCCTTGATGTGAAGTGGTTTACAAAATAGTGCCGAGGGAGCCCTAGCACACACACAAGCGTTGACCTTAAGCATGATTACAACAGCAGTATCGTGATCTTCAAACATCTCGCGTTATTTCTGTATATGGCTTCCATCCGAGCCAACGACGGTTCCTTGCGGATATCGTTTCCTTAACGCTCCACACGACCTATATAAGCGAGCTGTATTTGTTGTACAACTGGTATTGTAAACATAACTAAAATACGCGATACACTAAATCACCAATAGCCTGTAAAACAAACACAACTGTGTTTCATGACCGGCATTCGCGCCTGTTTCGTCGATATTTCGTCCGCGTCATTACTTCCTGTATTTTGATAAGAAAGCGACCTCGGTTATGTATTCTAAATTCAATGCCGACCAATCAATGCCTCGATATTTGTACTTTATGCAAAACCTTTACATTACCTTCGTATAAACAAACAAATAATTCTCAAAACATTCAAGTACATTGTTCCAAATTCCGTATAGCTACCACTAGCTAATAACTACTATTCTACAGTTACTTAAAGAATAAAAACTAATTTAGAACATTTACATTCAGTTCAGCAACAGTTTTTGTTCTCAATTACAAAATACGTTTTTAGATAGGTTTTTTGTTCTCAACTAATTGCTAATTATATACAATGAAGAAACATTTGCATAATTTGCAAATGGCTTTATTTATTTAGCCGTAAGTGGTGGATCGTTTATATTAATAGATGTAAGGTATGAGATGTTGTGAACAATACTGACAAGGAGCTCTCAACAACTAATGTCCACGTTAAAGAGTTGAGTCATCAGAGCACTTATGGAAAATTGCTATTGTGAATACTCCGATAAACCGCTCGGTTGACGCGGCACAAACACAACACCTCCATAACTACAATTAAGTGCATTATTGTGAAAGCCGCTACTTCTATAACGCTCAATGTTAGCTTTAATTATGTTATTTACGACCTATAAATTGGTAAAGGTAAACGTTTTCACCATTACTCATCAAAACACGAGAATTTTAAACAAAATGAATAAATAAACGGCAAGACCGTTTGCTTGAAACGAATACGTCTGAGATAATAAAAACATACAATATTTTTAATCATTATCCTTGGCAACATTTGAACGATAGATTCTTAAAATATTGTATTTGTTAAACGTTAAAGATAACATTTATTGTTTGGTCTGACATTGATTGGAGCGGGGTTTTTACATCGATGCTTCAATAGTGGCGCGGTGGCCGGGCCGTGAGCGCTGACACGCTGAGGCGCTGACAGTACCTTGATTGAGTTCCTGTTGATGGCAATCAACATTTTGTTGTTTAGTAATCAAGATTTTACGCCACGGAGCCGTGGAAAATGTCAACTTGGCGGTAAATTATAGCGCTCAGACTCTAGTAATGAGGGAAGCATTTTAAAATTCACTTTCACTAATTTGCAATATCGCATCTACAGATAGCTGTTCGCTATCAATCTCATTTTAACTGAACGTTATGTAATAACGTGAACTGCAGTTATCAGTGTTATCAATTTCTGAGCTTTAAATAAGGTTTTGTTATCTTAACGCGAATCGTAAATATGTATTTCTTTTGGTTGACTTGTTTCATATTCTTCTCTAATGTTTTAAAACGTGATTGATCATTGTGTTGTTTCGCATGTGCCTTGTTTGTAACTAAAATTTAGATTAAATGTTTTCTTTACGTTTCGGTGATTTTGGTTTTCTGTTTTCCATTTCCCTTATATAAATAAATATTATGCTTCTATTCATGCGAGGGACGGTACTTCATAAGGGAACATTCCATCCTTTTTGCATCAAACTTTTCCTCAGAGCACCCGACGATTTACACGTCTGATGAACACTCATAAACTTGTTGACTGGCCAATTTTTTAGTCTGACGCTCCAACATGATGAAATAGAGCTTGTATGTATAATATTATGTTCATATTTCTACATATACTTAAATGGGATGAGTAACTCGATCCATAAAAGGAATAAAACTGCGCTTCACACAAATGCATGTATCACATTATTGTAATACTGGTGGCAAGTCAATAAAGGTATAATAAAGTCTACGAGTAATAGCATCATCATCGTTCAGTCACGGCACTCACAGCATTTGTCATTCCAAGAGAATTGATGTCTCCTATTTTACGCATCGCCTGCTTCCGTATTGAGTCCGTTCCTAAGATTGATAGTGTGGTACAGTTTTAACATTCTCAGACTGAATATACTTTGGAACTAGGTTTTCTCTGCGTTGGAGTACTAGACCTCATTTGTTTAGTACGCAAAGCTTTTATTTTTACAGCTCGTCTGTCTCTCTTGTTTGTTTTGCTCACTACATTATAAAAAATGGCTTTAATAGATTTGAATTGCAGCTTTAAGAAACCTGCGTGTTAAGAGGTCACACTGATCATATAACTTGGTTATAATTTCTGCAATAAACTTTTTAATGCATTTATTATGTCTAAAACGTGAGAGTGGGCCAGGTAAATACGTTTGTTATCAAATATCGAGATTCGGCAAGGACACGCACGTTAAACATTCTAAAGAACAATGAGAACAGACCGGCTTCGTTTTCATCACACATGTTATACGTTTAGCCTTCTAGAATAATTTGGCTAATTATATTACCACTAGCCTCGACGCTGAGAACTACTTTGAAGTAGATAGTATTTCAATTGTGTGTTTAGAAATATCCTATTACATGCGGAAAGAAGCAAAAAAATATTGGAGCTCAAAGCATATTTTATAAAAACAATACCTTCTAGTAATAATATCCGTAGAAGCGTTCGAAGAAGTTTCCAATAAAAGCCAGTTTGTTATAAATTCATAAGTTAGTTGGGTTGTGGGTTATGGCCAGTCTGGCACAAACGTGCTGTCTAGCCAGCTTTCTGTTCGTAAACAAACATCACATAACTTTGTGTTGTAAACAATCACGATAACAATTTGATCATTATAGTACTAGCTTATGATGGAATTACGGTAAAAAGGGTGGAATGGAACGTCACATTCCAACCAAAGTGAATTGATCCCATCAGTACCTTCTGATAATTAGATGATAAATATTAATTCATTTGAATATAGTACTTTAAATCAATTTAAATACCAACTGAATACCACAACAAACACCAAGGAATTTTAATATTTTTATGAGCAATTCTCAAAATGGAGGGATATCCATTGATGACGTCAGGGTCGTACCATTAGCGACTGCGGTACACTTTTACTTTCCGACATTAGAAAGTTATGTGTGGAACAACCATAGTAATCTGTTCGAATTATCTGATGTAACCAATTTGGCTAAACGATAAACATACGAGTGGGTTTTTATGATATGGTAAGAGTAGGCTCTGACTAAACTGGTTTGGTTTCAAAGGAACCACTGAGTTGTGAATAGCTTCTTGTTTCTCACAAAGGTTCATTCGCATGTTTGTGTTATAATGTAGGCCACTCAGGTCACGTATAAAAAGTCAAGTGTAATTGCTTTAAGTTTCAAACAAGCATTCAATGACCAACAGATTTGTGTTTGAGAACATACCTACACAAAAAACATGACACATCATTTTACTACTAGATGAAAGTTGTTCAACACATAAAACATGTATTTATTATCGGGATAAAAAGCCGTAAGTAGCTTATTAATAGTTATTAAATATAATGAACAATAAGCAAAAAATACAACAATAAAATATAAACAGTTCACAAACCGATTATTTCAAATGAAAAGTTTGATATCAACTCATAAAACGTATAATTTTCTAGATCGTATCAAGCATAACACCAACAATCAACTCGGCGTGAAGTTTTATTAAAAGCATTGAGTTTCAATAGACAATTGTGGAGGCTGGACATTATCTGCAGGCCGGGCGGACCATGGTCATGTGATCTACTGCTAACGCCTATTGAGGCTTGTTAAACAAACAACATAAATATAGCACTCATTTCACGATTTCTAAGTTCAATGCTAAGTGGTGCTAAGAGGCTGAAATAATGCGTAAATTGTTCCCGTTTTCGGACATTCGCGTTAAGTAACCATGTGATGTTTGTATCATGTGCTTTTAAAGTATTTTTATGAAATACAACGGGTTTGTGGTAAACGAAAACTACACGGAACCTTGACTTGATGGAATGAAATCGCCACTAAGTGAGTAGGCGTGCTGTTGTTTGTTGTAGGCTAGAGGTAAGCGAGGCTGATGCGGTAAATGAGGGTTACATGTCCATTTACTGCGAAATTACTGGAAAACCTAGCTTAGGAAAACTAGTTAATACTGTACGTAACAAGAATAAAAACACGAAAACTTGTTCTGATTATAACTTAACTATTAACGTATACCTATCAAACGTCATTGTTTGTAATTCAGAAAAATATGTTTTTGATGAACAGGTCAGGCACAAATGTTATTGGAATCGAAAGGTTCGTCAACATATCAATTTAGTTGAATTGCCAATCTGTTTCGTAAGCGGCTGGGGATTTGTTCCGACTGTTCATCTCATCACTGGTTACAAATAAACAAATCTATACTGATAGTTACGACTGTTTACGCGGCATCAAATTCTAATTAATTAATCATTTAGTTAAAACGAGTTTTACAATTAGTTCTGATGAATTATGTTTTAATTTCGGAACTAAATTAAGTGTATTACATCAGCGTTAACGATGCTGTAATAACTTTAGTTAATGGGACAGATAAAGCGACTAAAGACTACTTAGTCCAGCTATGTGACGTCGAGATCAGATGTACCGGCACGCATGGTATGTATGAAGAATGTCATGCAATGCAATGAAGTGAAAGCGGTATGTCAGGACCGCGGCGAGAGGAAATCCTGCGCCTGCATTACTGAGAAAGAGGCGAGTATCAAGCATTCCAAGCTTCTAATTTACTTCATTAGGTATTTGTATTTTTCAGTTCAGTTGTTTTGTAGTTTCATTGAGCATGGTACACGGAAAGCGGATATTATTGAGGTCATTATGCCGGCTGGCATTGCGCGACGTGCTGCGGGTTCGATCCCCGCTTGTTTGTTCCGTGTCATTGGAGCGTATTCAAAATCACTTTGTTTAGTGCCGTATTTAAATGTTACTTGTGTTTAATTCCACATGACAACGAAAAGACAAGGCGTTGAATACACCCATTAGTGTATTGTACTATTTTTCTAGTAGGTATCTCATGACAAACAGTTATCCTTTCGTAGAGCGTTGATTAAAAATAATGAATTTCCGATATACTAGGCGTAAATGATACAGAGAAAACTAATCGATTGACTCTCACTGACCGCAACTAGTTCTTTTATATAACCATATTAATACGAAGGCGAAAGTATGTCTGTCCTTATTTAACGTCACCGCGACAAAATGACTCGATAATTTGAAGTAGTGACACTTTTCTTTTCACAAGACACGAGTAAAAGTGTATACCTATATGAGGATGTGGACACAGAATGTTGTGATGATGTGACGTTCAAGAGTTTAAGATAGAAGTGGCCAACACGCTTAGATCAAAGAAAGACATTGTCTGGTCAGGCTTTGCATACGTGGTACCTATTAAACAAAGAGATGACGATTTTTTGAATGAAGTATAAAACAATCTTCGCAGCGATCTATCCACGCCTGAGATAAGAAGACCAGACGGACGATCAGATAGACAGCGATTTGAATTGATAGCCCAAGTTATTGCCCGATACGGTATTATATGGACAAAGCATTACACTTTCAGGCAAACAGTTCATTCATTGGAGATTGTTAAAATTATACAATTTACGAGTATTTGAATTACTTCTACGATAGAGAGAACAGTGGTATTTTTGTGTTGAAATGTTTTAATATGTCAATACATCTGAAGAGCATTACAGGCAATCCTCTACAAAAAAAAATATTATAATTATTTAAAGGCGTCGAAAATTATGTACTTTTTGCAGGAGATATTTGCCCAGCAACAAGAAACAAGAATTATTGATGCAATAATGGTAATATTAATTGCAACTAAAGAACTAAACAATAGTTTGATCAGATAAAAGCGTGCAGGAGTCACGGTATGACTGCATAATGACACCGAGTTGATTAAATTAAGTGACATAACCGATATTGGATCATATTAACCTTCTGCCCACGCCATCACTTATATCTATGCACCTTGAAACTCACATAAATGACGTGATTTTACACTAAACCCACGCTCGTGTTACACCATAATAAACTAATAACAAGGACACGAGGAAAAACCTGCGTATTATGTTATTAATTAATAAATTATTTTGTATACGTAGTTCCTTGGTATGGGAATACTGGGCATGTTTTGTTTTTCTAGGTTGCATTGAGGTTACATTTAATTTTAATATTCAACCTGATACGATAAGTTCCAAGTAGAATTCAGACATAGAACGAATACATCATAAAGTTTATAAAAAGGACAAACGACAAGGACAGAAACCTATGCCAAATTGTAAACATAATGCATAGTTAAGTTAAGCCTGTTAAGCACGGAAAACATTAAGAAAAATCTTGACCCATTTTAGGAAATTCCAAAACAAAACAAAAGAATGTCAATACAATAGTAAAGATGCGGTAAAACAAAATACGAGTAATTATAGCGAGCCGCGCAGTACCGTTACCTATTCGCTTTCTTTTCTGACGAGAGCCTGCGCACGCGTCGCGTCGCGGAGAAATTCATGATGCGACCGTATGCGGGACGGCTTCGCGGAACAACGTGAGCGACCAAGGAAAATATGCATATTATTGTGTTACACAACCAATGTCAATGCTGGATTTACATATTTTTATACTTGTAAATGATCGTAAAATATGTATTAGGATAAATTATTGTGTATTTTTTGAGAATTAGGAATTAAATTTGTTTACAAACTCGTTAACAAAATCTGAAAATTTCGTTGAGATAAATTTTCATTTAACAAAATTCTGGCCACTCAAATACAGGCAAATCCACGGCGAACCAGTATACATAGATACGCGGGAAAGTAAATTAGCTAAAAAGTAATTAGTGAGCTGTACGCAAGTTAAACAATCAAACAATACTGTAACTGAAGTTAAAAGTTAACGTTCCGTTGACGTTATTAATGGAGTGCGCCGTAATTGTATTGTTCACGTAAACTGTTGCTTGCTACAGTCTAAAACTCAGAAGCGAAAATAAAAGACAATAGATACTTTCTTGTATTGTCTTTTAAATTTTTAATAATTTAATGAATATTGATTTAATCACGCATGCTAGACAATATTGTCAAATATTTTTGAATGATTTGTGAAACAAGTCGATTAATTTTCAAAATAAAAGGTTTGAAACTTCTGATGGCATCTGGTTTGTGACGTTTTCGTGTTTTAGGTATATTCAATACTAGTCGTAAATACGGTTGTGACTGTTGAGAGCGGGTCGTTTATCCTTATGGCCATAACATAGTCAGAGCTCGAAATTATACTGTCTGAGAGCGAATTTATTACCTAGTACGTGTTTTATATCCCAGAGTAGTGACCTAAGCCGCACTAGCGACAGTCAGTGTAGCGGTCAGTGTTATTCCGGATATTTTAAGGTTGAGGAGAACAACTGAACAACTAGTATTTGTGTCATAAAGTAGTGAGTTATCAGTAGGAAGTGAGTGGCTGGTCGCGATCGGCCTCGCAGCGGCGCAAGTCACAGCGTCGCACCCGCGGGCAAAAACAGAGGCAGCGGCGCCTCGCGAGACTCATTGTGGCCTGACACAAACCGGATGCGAGCCAACCTTCACACACCTCAGGGACTTGGAACTAGTTCCGACTATCACAATAGAGATTATGTTATAAGTGTAACAATGACTAGCAAAACAACTCCGAGACGCAGCTTTTTCATAAACTCGCCGAATTGTATGGATGCAGATGCAGCACATTGTTATTCCCATTCCGTTCGAATGCGGCTATTTAATACAGCGCTCGTTATTCTTTGTTTATCAACGAAAGCGAGGGTTTTGTGCCCATTCTAGCTGTGGGAATGATAAATTTGCATATAGATTGACCAATTTTGTCGTTCAATATTGGAATTGGGCCAATATCGCTTTCTTGTGCAAACACATACGATGTGTGCACCCCTAATTTTTTTAATGCTTGAAGCATGATTTGATTTGAAGGTCGTGTCGTACCGTCCGTTGTACAACAATATAGTTAAATCTGTGACTGCCAATAACACGGAGCTCATAAACATAAGCGTCAATATAAATTTTATTAGTTTGACGCGCTTACGTCACGGGCACCGGAGACCTTCGCCGGCGATTCAGCTCGTTAATATACCAAATAACGTATACCATTTAAAGACCAATTTCATCTATTCGTAAAATAAATTAAAACAAGTTATTCGTTATGACAGCTTCGTGCGCCAACTTCTTGTGCGGACGTCAGGACAATAATATTCGGCAAATTGTATTGAACGACAAAATTGTAGAACTGGTTTACAACTTGAAACATAATTTCAATAGATGCATATCATTATTTTTTATTAAAGACGCTGATTGTAAACCGTTATAGGCAGAGCAGTTTATCGAAAGTGGAACATACAATTTCGATAGCGCAAGAAATATGCTCGCGGAGTTCATTAAACAAGATCAAGGCCAATAGGTGGGTTTTTATAGTATCAGGGACAGTGATGGCTGTGTTCCCGTTTCCTGGTAGTTGTCACGTCACGGTGACACAACGCAGGTGACCCGGACACGGGCACGCGGCGGGCTCGGGCAGGGCTCGCCGACACGCTACTGTAACGACATTGACCGTGCATCGTAATTCGTGGTCACCACTCACTTTGCATGCGACTGTGCCATGAATATTCTACAACGATACAATGAAGATCACCGTTTTAGTTTTTTGTAACACAATCTGTGCATTAACGGGAGTGGTGACGTGAGCCGCAGAACAATAACATGTGATTGATTGAAACGAGTATTTTATTAACATTGCGTTGGACGAGTGTTGATTGTAACATACACAATGATAAACAAATACTGGCAACTATTAAGACTGCTATTAAACAGCGCTAAAAAATAAATAAAGATTTGTAATTTAATCATTTTTAAATTACCGTACTTAATATAACAATAGAAGATTAATCGTGATAACACGTAGGGACGTGTTATTACTTAGTGATTCTATGAATTGCATAGATCCATCAAAATCAATACCAACAATGTAAAGCTGTACGAACACGGAACTTTAATACAACATAGTTTATTAATTCAGGTATACCGACATTGGAAACACATTGTTTATCGTGTTAGCGTGCGAAGATACCCAATACAGATAGAAAGTCAATCAAGTCCGCTAATCAATTGTTCATAAAGTACAGTCACGGAAAAAAAGCAATTAGATGTACTGTCGAGTTCACCGAAGGCCGAGTTTTCCGTGACACTGCAGGTTCCAGGTGGGCGGGGCTACTATCCTGGCCTAAGGTCAATAGGAAATTAATTAACCTAGTGTCCACTGCAGAATTAATTAAATTGGTTTTGGTTGCGGCGTTTGGAGGTGAGCACGCTGCTGATACCCATGTCCTAGATTGTCCTAACCTTGTCACTGGTTGTTTATGAGAGCAGTAGGTACCAGGATGTCATCGCAAACCTCTGTTCTTGCTACATTTAACTATTAGCATTTTACAAATATTAACATCTTCATCTTGATTTAATGTGGGACTATTTTTTCAATCATATGCGCATTAGCTCTGTTGCAATAATATAATTCTATTGTTCAGTAAACAAATATGCTTACGTAATTTTATTCTATTCCACGTTTGTCAGGAAAATAAATCGTCGCTATTATTAAATCGGCAGTAAAAACCAGAAATGTCCGCTGCGGGCTATGCTTTGATTAATCCTAGTTGTACAGCGGGTCAAAAGCTGAGCTGATTGTTACTGAACAAAAGAATCATTACTGAATTAGTCTGCCGGTTTAATTGCAACTTCTGATCTCTGTGGGGATTGATACGGTAGACTACCGCCAGCCAATCCATTATGGCCATCATTTAAATAGAACGCGTACAGGCACAAAGAAATTGGATCGCCATAAATATTATAATCTAGATCATGGACGTTCGGTACTAAAGTACGATGACAACCTAGTTTGGATGAGTATTTATTTACTCTGAAGTCACTGAAGTCAGTACGCAATATGTTGACTGTAACTTCTCTATTGACACATCTACGCCGCGTGTGTTTAAGTAAATAAGTGTGGACTACGTAAGTTGATATTTTGATTACGTAAGATAACATAACAGTATTTTTTAATGTTTCCTTTGTAGCAAAACCCAGCCAGTATTAGACCTAATATTTTCCTTAATATTGCTGATTCCAAATTAATCTCGTATCAAGTTTTCAAGGTTTCTCGTGAGTTAAGGCAATAATGAGAACATTTATTAACATTCCAACATTAATTAGATCATTATGAAATCGACGATTTATTAAGTTAAACTTTTTGTGTTTTCGAGGTGACTTTAGTTAAAGGAATACTTTGAATTCTGCTCACCTCGAAACAAGTTTACTGCGACCTTGGATATTATCAAAGTTAGATTTATTTGAAGCAGTCTTTAACTAACAATGATTTATATTGACGTAAACTAGTAGGTAAGAAAACTTAAATTACCATAATTGAAAAATATTTTCCACAAATATCGTCCATTGAACCTTCAATGAGGTAACACCTCGGTATCTTCAAGTTATAAGTAGCACATGTCCACATACGCCCACTTGTTAGCAAGTGATCGTTAATGAAATTATGCTCAAGCAACACTAAAACAAGTGGGTGGGGCAAATGTACTAATTGACGTCAAGACATCACGGCGACGGCGTGTGCTGCCCAGCCGAGCGAGACTTGCTAAACTAGGCAAATACTTGAGCTGCGGGAAATATACCACGTCTTATTAAGGGCGACGCCCCAAGTCTTTGGAGCTCCGCTAAATCCCAACAGCTTACCAGGGTCAACGGCCTTCCTTTCAGTCAATACTACATACGACTTCGCTAGAACGTGTGACAAATTTTCTAGATTCCGAAAAAAGGTCATTCCGACCGCATTATACATATGGCGAGGGAGTGGTGGCCGTGTAACTGTTTTAACATTTAAGATCACAAACTCTAGACCAGGCACGCCTTAAAATGATTGATGTAGACATAAATACCATAAAAATGACAGCGATGACGCATAAATGAAAGTATTTGTTCTAAGATTTGTGTATATTCGAGTGCGTTGCCCCAGACTACGTTTGAGAACAATAGTTGGACAGGTTTCACAGAAATGAGAATTCCTTGCCAAGAGAGTTGACAAACGTCAAACGCTCCGCTGAAATATGTTTTTTCGATAATGTTTGTTTGATTACGAAAAGGGGTCATTGTCGTTTATTTAAAGCTGTACATCGGTAGTCCGTACGTACACTTCAAATGAAACGTTCTATATACAGAAACAGACAATCACTTCAAATTAGCTACACAGCCTTGCAATTCCATAATCAAGATGGATTCTCCACACGTACGAACTGTAAATTTTCCAACCCTGATGTTTGTTGCAGAGTCGTGAGTAAAGCCAATGTGTTTGGCGTGGAGATATTAAGAGAATGCGAAGTGATTAGCAACGTTCAGCGAGCAGGAACAATTATCATTCAGTCAATACCTAATTAGCGCTCGATAAAAATAGCCCCGCTATTATTCAATATGAGGAAACTGTTGTTTCAGAATACTTGCCTATAATCGTTAGTGCACTTCATGTTAAGAGGAATTTTGAAGGTCAGAATAGCCTTCTGTTAATGAAATAATTTTCTAAAGTTTACATAAGATCTAAGTCAAGGTTTATGGTCTTAGTTCCCACCATTACCATACACATACAAATAATAATTATCGGAATGGTCATGAGACAGAACATTAAGGGTATAGCCCTTTTGTATTTGGATAGCCTGTCCATAAAAAGGTGGGCTCAGTAGGCTCGCATTTACTAGAAATGTTTTTGATAGGGTAAATATTGTTTTACATGTTGTAAATGCCAATGTCCTTACTTAGTGGCCCGCGTAAGGTCGCGCGCCAAGGTCAATGTGAAGCACGCAATTAGTGGCTTCATTAGTTAGGCTTCATATTAACACCAATCGCTTATTCCATTTATTTTTTATTACCAAAACAAGCAAATAAATTTTGCAGTGCAAGAATAAGTTTCAAATCAAGCTGATAGTCTGTAAAGTTGATTAAATTAGTTATAATAGAAAATGTGAATCGCAGATATTCCCGTTCGCACTTCGAAAAAAATGCGAAAGTTAAAGTTCACCTCTAAAATTCGAATAATATAAAAAATAACAAGTATAGCTTTGAAATATTCTGTTGAAACTGATTTGCGGGCAGACATGAAACGGGCAAGTATTTTAATGTGCAAATAGAAGCGGATGTTCGATCTATGTCGACATCTTTAAAAAGTGCAAATAAATTATAATTCATCGGAAATGAAATTTCAAGCACATTTGCATTATTAGAAAATGCAATTCTAACATAACCGGTTACTGCATAATTTTCTCCGGTATTTTGGAGGTATTTAGAATTATTCCATTGCCAAATTTTGTTTCGATTAATAATACCAATATTTTCAACAATATCTATGGTATCAGGAAGCTCTAAACAACAGTAACATGGTACACACAGCCTGTTATTTTAGTTTCGTGGTTAACGGCTGCTGTTAGATTGATCTCCGAGGTTAAGCGGCTTTTCCCGCGGTCGGTCGGTGTGGGACCCCATTCTAGACACGATCGCGGCCGAGCGCGCGTCGGCACCACTTCGTGTGCACCACGTAAACCCATCTATACACTATTTATGGCTAGCGAGAATTCACCAGACATTTCTAGAAATATTTAAAATTCAAACTAAGCTATGATGAAACCGCAGGAAATCATTTCTCAAGTCGTTGAACTCGTTTAAGCTCTTTTTTCTGTATTTGTCCTACTTTGACAGTTTATCCTGTTTTGAGACGTGAGGAATCAAGTATACCTACTATAAGCAAACGTTTGTTTAATCTGTGTCTGCATCAAACAGGCAAACAATCGAGTCTTCTAAATAAAAGTTCTCATAGTTCTGTTATCCAGTGTTTTAACAGGTGACTTGCCCTTAGGGCACAGCATCAGATCAACAAAGCGTGGGAGTGCTCAAACAAAAGCAATGTAATTAGCCGTTGTCTCGCGCACCGCTATTCTAATTAACAATTCTCTAAATATACACATCGTAAAAAATAATTTGGAGCAACGTGTAAAGACCCGCTAAAATCTCACATTGGTTACACAGACAAAGAATTTTGTGACTTTAGAAGGTGGCACGTATTAAAATAAGAAAAACAATTAAGGAAAATCCAATTGTTCCCCAAACACAGGTTGTGTTCATAAGGTAATTGTGGTGAAATAAAACCTACACACTACCATTTTAGAATCTACCAATATCAAAATTGGATATGTTCCTAAATAGTAATTAAAACCCACAATTTTGAAAATAACACTACGTGTTAATCACAGAGTCATAGCAATTATATAAAATACTAGCTTTTGCCCGCGGCTTCGCACGCGTTAAGAAGTATAATTGTTTAGCAAGTTAGTGTAAAAAATTAGGGCCTACAAAACATCTTTGTACACAATATTCTTAACTAATTTGTAATTTGGCGCTAAAACTATCAAGCTACTGGGAGAACTTACTCGTGAGCAAGCAACATAAAACTGCCCATGAGAGAAGCAATGTTCTCTCAAGTTTGAGACCCGCAAATTTGAGAGTTTGCCCCTGAGACAAAAATCTAAGAAGATTGATATAAACTATTTCATCCCCTTATGGGTGGAATTTATCAAAATCCTTTCTTAGCGGATACCTACGTCATAGTACCTATATGCATGCAAATTCTCAGGCCGATGGGTTTTAATTTTAACAAAGTTTCATACAAAACTTCATCCCCCTATTTTATCCCCTTGGGGGTAGAATTTATAAAAATCCTTTCTTAGCGGATACCTACGTCATAACATCTACCAGCATGCCAAATTTCAGCCCGATCCGTCCAGTAGTTTGGGCTGTGCGTTGATAGATCACTATGTCAGTCACCTTTGAGTTTTATATATTTAGTAGACAACGAACAATTTAAACAACAAATACAATGAAAACAACGAAAATTTCCTTGTGCAACGAAAGTACAAAGTGAAAAATCAAGCTATTTTATTGCGGGGTATAACACCTCGGTACGCGCGATCGCAAGTTCCGTCGTGGTACCTCGTCCCGCGCCCCTCACTGCAACTCGCCCCGAGAGCCGCGTGCCGTGTGTATAAAAAATATTCGTGCGTAATTTTTAATTTCACGATATATCAGAAACTATTTATCCGATTTATAAACTGTAAAAGACAAATATTATCTCCATGATATGACCTTTTTTTTGAAGTAAGTTTTAGACGTAAGAATTAATATGGTAGTACTAAAATCATGCTCAGAAAACATGTCTTATTTTTCTTTATCTGTTTAGCCTCATCATGGATTTCCCCTAAAAGATAGATATAGGGCATCGCGAACTTTTTTGTAGGTCTATAAGAGCCCTACATTTTCGTAGTACATAGTATTCATATATACTTGAGTATTTCGGCAGCGTATGCGATAAAAGTGATTTAGCGGTAATTTTTTTCCGACTTACTTGACTAATATCCTTATTTGAAGATAACCGAGAGAAGTAGGGTGATTTCATATAGCCCATGGCAATTCGGAATGATGTAGCTTTCTAACAGTGAAAGAATTTTTAAAATCGGTTCAGTAGTTTTGAAGATTAGCGCCGACAAACATACAAATATACAAACTTACAAACTCACAAACGCTTACCTCTTTATAATATTAGTATAGAGTATAGATATAATTGTAAGTTCAATTACTTACATGGTACTTATTAGTGACCTCACACTAAGTGACATTTAATCGATTAAAAATAACGTATGTAATTCATAGGTACGTCACTATCAATTAATTCAATACTAGTTAAGTTACCTCATCCACCTGTTGTCTAACGACTCTAATAATAGCGATCGATTTCCACTTCATTTATTTGTCTTTGATGTAATACTTCACACAAAATTGATCTAGAAAGGGTTGAGTCTAAAATTGTTTTACCGTTTGTATAGAAATGGTATAGTAAGGTAATAAGAAACGAAGGCGTAATTCTCAATTTACTGTTGTAATGGTATCAACGTGGGTTTTCCTGAATGGAAATCCCCAGAAACAATGTGGAACGCTCCGCGCCCTTCCACGGAGAATTATTGCGGCCTTATTATGACTGTTACCCCCTTTTCGCACGTTCCGGAAACCGGGTAACCCTCGACTAGTAGGGTAATCTGGTGATACCAACATCATAGCTATTGTATCATGGCTACCGTATGAGCTCATGCACACGCATTGGCTTGTCTCCTTTTGTTTTATCTTTATATTTGCGGCCGTATAACAACCGCTACCTTCAAGAGAGATAGGGGATACAATCTTGATTCTTCCAGTAGATATGTTCAGCAGGCAGCATCATTACGTCCATAACCGAGCTATGATGAGTTAAACACTTCATAATACGACCCTTGAAATGACATCGAACTTTAGTAATGGCTTGTGGAACTCATTTGGGCAGCCTAAATAACGATATTAAGCTGAATCAAATGGGACTGGAAGCCGACTAAGGGTAAGGCCTATGAAGGTTCGATCTTTTGTGGCAGCTTACCATTCCCAAACATAAGAAGTGCTGAGTAAGTCTAACAGTTTACTGTACATGTATTCAAAAATCTTCTAAACTCATCAAAGAAGATAAGTGTAAAGAGTCAATATAGTAGATACTCGAACACAACATGCTGATGTCACTGGTGATGACATTAACGAGTCTGTTTAAGTACAGGTAAACAAACTAGTTTGAGAGACGGTTAATTGGGGAACGGGTTACGATACAGGCCTATGTTTGTTCAAGGTAGGTTGTAGTGGTCACGAGTTAATGGTACTCTCAAGTGTTTGGATAGTAGGATCGTTCGATGCCAAGAGTTTTTTAGGCTTTGAGCAAACAGGTCCTTTGGAAGGATGTTCTTTGACTTTTATTTGCGCTGGCTAGTTCCAGTTAGCTAGCTATACATAGACTCCAGAATTACATACTTTCTGTACGTAGCAAAAATACTGCAGATCAGATTTGTAAATCTATGTTAAAAACTTTTAAATCTGAACACAAATTATATTAGATTTTCATATTAAACTTATAGCTAGAATAGCCAGAATTTGATTTAAAAAACATTGAAACTATTCAAAACAGTTTCAATAAAACCAAACAGGCGCAGCAATACAAAGTTATCGACTGTCAATAACTAATCAAAAGAGCAATTATCTAAAACATGCAGAACCGTGACATGTGTATTCAGTATTAACATGCGAGTTTCCACATTGTCGATAAGTTGGCGATAGTGCGCGAGCTGAAACGTCGCCTCGGTGATATGACGTCGGAGTTTGCACAAGTGTGCCACCCACGCAAAGTACTTGAAAACCTTTATGTGTTCTATGATTTAATTGTAAAGTATCGTCACAACCATGTATAGCAAAGATATTATTATTTGGAAATAATTTGTAGCAAGCGAAATTTGAAGAATTTTCTTGATTCTTTCAAAATCAGTTAGAACAAACAGTTCTAAAAATATTCTGAAGAACTGATTTTGGACATTGAAATTTTCGATTTTCTAGAAGAAAACCAGTTAATTCTAGGTTAAAATATGCAGTAGGTTCAAAAATACGTTGTATACTGCATAGTCATAATTTCGTTAAGCTACGTAATAAAGTATTAAGTAATAACTGTATATCATCATTATATCATAACATAGCTATTTGGCTTAACTGCATGGCACTACAGTGGATTGTGTAATGTGTGTCTACTTAATTAAATGTTGTCAACGGTACAAGGTTCAGTCTCTAGGGATTCTAATAATTATACTTCATCGTTTAATTACGATATGGGTATAAAACATTCATTTGTTGATAAAAGCGAATCGTTGTAATCAAGTGATCTAAGGGCTCCCACACATAAACACGTTACGACGTCGCGTCGTACAACGATGCGGCGTCGTTTCACGATACGACGTCGTGTCGTGGAAATCTACGATGAGCATCGTAAAAAAACACGACATCGTAACGTAATGTGCTACGCACGATATACGGCACGATGCCGTCGATACAGTGAGGTGGTGTTTTAGTTCGTTCCGAAAAATGGACCGCACTAGACGCATTCTGCGGGACGCTGCTCGACTAGGGTAATTAAATGATCGACTTCAATAACATCCGTCATCTTTGAATTTTGAATAACAACTGCACAGGATTGCATCGTGAGTTTCTAACGTCACGACATCGTATCGTGCATCGACATGTTACGACGTCGTGACGTAGATTTCCACGACGCGAAGTCGTATCGTGAAACGACGCCGCATCGTTGTACGACGCGACGTCGTAACGTGTTTATGTGTTTGAGCCCTAAGAGTAAACTGTATCACTAGATCCAAGTCAACGAAACCATTTGATTGCATATCTAATAGGTTATTCATAGTCGGCATACAATAACCCCTTATTAAACAGCGGTTACACTGAACCCTTTATAAGGAAAACTCTATACAAATGTATTACAGGTTATGGGAGAAATATATTCTTGGACTATTTTCCTGGTAGGCACGTCTGACGTGTGCTATTTACCCGAAGCCAATGACCGTTTGGTGGCCGAAACACGACAACGTGAACTTAAGCAAATCCAACACTATTCGCCTACATTATGCATAAGGTGTATGTAAAAATGTTAACGTGTATACCAGAAGATTGAAAATGTTAGAAGAAAATATTTTACGAGAAAAGATTTCTGTCATTTTACCAGTTTTAGATGCTTAAATCCTGTTTAAAAATGATGTAGGTTAGTTATTAAGTTATGCCTTATATTCGAACAAGACTTTCATATGACGAGGGCAAAAAAATTGATTAAGAAATTGTCCCTTTCATATCTGTTAACACAAGGCAAAATAGACAGTTCCGTTCATTTTCACATTGTCATACTTATCATCTCAATAATGTAGAAAATCCAACAAATAAATCCATAAAAGCGTCAATAAAGTGCGATCTAACTAATAAACAGCAATAAAAGGGGTAATATAACAAAGCTACGTGGGTGTCTTCACAGCTTTAGCTATATTCTTTAATACTATATAAGCTGTGCTGGACTGCAGCACAAATAAAACTTTTATGGAAGCTCGCCATATTATTAAGACCTTCGCATCGCTAGAGAATTTAATACGACCTACTTCGACTGCGGCGACGTTCGTTCTCCACTTTACCACGACTTTACAGTCTAAAATTTGCATGTTTATGTACTTATAATTTTAATTACTTATATTCTCAGTAATTGTAGACTAAATATAATGTGACCTCTCTATACTCTTCGTGTGTAAGAGAATCAATTTGTAATAACATTAATGTAAATAAGTAATTGTATTTACATATACATAAGTGTGTTGACATATGTTTACGTCTAAACCGACGTAAGGTCAAGAGGTCTCTAGTTTGACAAGTTACGATATGAATATGTTTTCAACAGCTACGATTACTTTACCAGAATTATTTGTGCAATGATTTATATGTGCTCATTTTGAGTTTATGTTCAGGAAAGGTTTTTTTGCTAAACATGGACATAACTGTCATAAAACAGGAATGATACAAGGAAAACGCCGTTATCCTCAAATGTCCTCAATTAATTAGTGGATAGGACGAATCAATCAACGGTGCCAACTTATTCAATATGTGTTAGAAGTTTGTGTTGGTCTTATCTAACAAATCTATCAAGTATCAAGAACTATCGAATCGAATTCAAGTTATCTAGTCCACACAAGTTGACGTGCAATGTAATCGTTTCTCGGAAGTTAGGAAACACCCAGTTATGCTAGCTTAGTGCTCGTCGACTCACTGACAGTGTTTTGTTATACACTCAGTTACTTCGTTTATCAAATAAACGTAATAAAGAGGCTTATTACGATTCAATTTAAAAAGGTTAACGTTTCATTTATTTCAGGACTTTTTTTATTGGTTGTGAACACGATAGGTAGGAAAACGTCAGGCACTGTTACGTAGTTTCTTTTTGTATTAAATACGTGGCACTTCCGTTAAAACGCTAAGTTAGTAACAATGTAAATGTTTTTACAAAAAGGGCGAATGTGTTAAGATAAGAGTTTTATATCTTGGTGTATTTTATTAGCGTTGCTGATTGATAAACGGCGGCTCACCTAAATGGCATGACTAATAGAAAAGACAGAGGTAAAACTATGATAGATAGATAACTTATGAAACCTTTAAGGTTTCATAAGTTATCTTGCAATAAAATTCTAGATAAAAAAAAAAACAGAATAGATGGTAGTTCCAAAGATGAATCAGCACAATTCTCCAGAAACCTTACGATCACAACAATACTGCAGTCAAATCTATTTTAATTCTACACATTACGCCAGATTGTGACAAACTTGACACCAGTCGCAAGTCACAAACTATTTTATGTCACATAACTGTTTTACAACTACACGCTTCGAATGCCAGCATTGCATTTTGGTAATTAGCTGTAGTAACAATATTGTGTTCGCCGCACGACATGTTCATAATCGTTTTAGAAACCGTTTGGATATTGCAGTAATAACAACTGTATAAGGTACTTTCAGAAACGATGGTAAGAATTCCCTTTGGACAAAAAACAAAAGATGATCAAGTACCTACCATTTCTAAAAATGAATGATCCCAACATAAATATTTACATCTGACGTATTGCCAAGACGAGACAACATGAGTCGCACTATGTAAGGGTTATGAAAGAGATATAGAGCCAAGTTTAGTACTTCACAAGCCACAACTTCCATAATCCGACTTCACAAAATCTGCGCCTTAATAAAAACGAACGCCTGGATTCCGAATCACATTTAATTTCTACACACGCCTTATCTAACATTTGACCTATACATAAATGCACTCACGAGATAACAAAACAGAGGAATCATTGTATAAATTACTTGTATCTCAAAATCTCGCAAATCATTCTGAACAACGAAAACAACACAGCCATCCTATATGTAAAACAAGGAGAGATTTAGGGGAAAACAATCTGTCTTTGATTTCAATATTTTATATCTCCACGAGATACATAAATATACTCTTCAGATTATATTCGTGTTTTATGAATCGACTCGTAGAGATAATCCGTTCTTCTGAGCGCTGATACCGTTATCAGTTGATGCGTCACATATACGGTTATATATCATAAAGTTTAAGACTGCCCAATGCCAGTCAAAATCCTATTGTTTTGTGGAGTTATGACCTTCTTTAACTATTCTTTTTAAGACTTACTGACATTCGTGAGAATGAGTGGAATTAACTACTTATTCTAGATAGTTTTTTTAAGTCTTCATTTTAGACTTATACTTACGAGTACACGTCTCATTTCATAATTTATTTCAGAATGTTTACTGATCATAAGTAATATTTGGACAATACGTACGTACTCGAGTATATGAATACACTTAGGAGACATACTAAGTTTTAAGGAGGTCAAGTAATTTTTGTCCCGATCAAGGGTCTAACTGACGGCAATGAGCGATTTAAATAAACTGCAAATTAAATAAACAAGCTTTAATCTAAGCTTTATTATGGAGACAGACTGCAAGACAATGGTAAGAGCTAAGAGGGTCAGTTAAGCGACTGGCCGCGGATGTACCCAGCCTAACAAACTGTTTCCTGTCTAACCTTTTAACCTTACAATGTAACTGCGTAGCCTCTTTCCGATGTGATGCTTTAATAGAGCATTGTGTGCAAAATAACTGATAAATTATATCACTCACAACTAGAAAAATATCGATGATTCATACTGGAGAAGGATATTTATTTTTAAATTGATATAATTACAACTTCGAAGATCGATTACCAACCTCTTCCTTGTAGTATAGGACGGCGCCATCATTTTCTAAACTAGACAAACGCTAGTTTTTTCCTGGTAAAGGTCATCCTAATTCAGTTTTAATCACAACGAAACATTTTTCGTCGTGTTTGGTGACATCGAAAGTATTTAAAGAGTTTTTAAACGTTTCAATAATTCGGTAGTTACATTTCCACGTTGGACACGCACCTGGCGGCGCTAGCAGGACTCGGGCATTGTGTGGGGACCTTGACCAGTGACCCAGTTAGTGCCGCTGTCGTGTCCACGCTCCGTCCTAAACCCTCATTACACATTGATTCCACCGTATTCACTGTCTCCGGCTAATGGCCGGCCGTCGCGACCGGCCAAGCGCCGAGTTAAATGCATCATCAAATATGTAAACTGTCATTCTCGGTAATTCTGTGAATGTAAATCGTCTTCATCGAGCAAGACTTCAGTGTTGGCATTCAAATGGACGCGTTTTCTTCATTCTTTTAAAAAAAATCTATAGTCGCCTTCAGTCTTATCAGATCTGTTTTTTTATGATTCATAGTAATCGAGTGACGTTTGACCTTTAGCGTTTACCTACCTAAGATATTGAAAGTTATCAGACGGTGTCGCTGAGAGCGATCGAGCTATTTTTAATTCGAATGTCGATACAATCTGAGCGGTAACTAGATGTAGTTTTTATAAAACAGTGCACTGAGCGCTCTAATTCTGCCTCGCCATACACGTAACATGTAGCTTCCGTATGATGCGCATTCTTTCCACAATTCTATGAAAATATTGATTATCTAGAATGGCAGAAAAAAACAACTTCTAGCGCTTACGGGATATTAACTGAGGCATTTACAGGTATGATTAGTGAGAACAGAAACCATGCGACAAAGGGACACTTGTTCACCGACACACCCAAAAATCTAAGATTGTAGTCAAGGTTTCGGATTGCAGTTGGATCGATTCACGTCTTGTCTTACAACCACAAGTTTATTAAATACCTACTTAACGTGTCAAGAATGTATTAATCTGGGTTTACTACAAACACACGACTAGAAATCCCAATGCCGCGAAGGAGGTCGCGAGTAATAAGTTCCGTTTCTGCGGAACTTGGGACATGGCGCAACGTCGTACGTCATAGAGACCAATTAATATGGCTAAATAGAAAGCGAGGCTTTTCCTCCGTTACGCAATATTGATGTTGCCAAGTTAAACGATATGCTTTACACGGCAGAACAGAAGTCCTGTACTGTTCATTTGTAGGCCAAGTATTAGCAACCGGTACAAAAAACTGGTTACTGAAAAACCATTAATTACAAATCAAACTTCACACATTGATGTGTTCCATCGTTCCATCATGAACATAAGAGATTTAATCAAACATTTTATGACACAGCACTCAGATAGCGACAAGAGAATAAATTAGCGTGACTTAATTAATATCACTTAACTACCGGCCATTTATATTATAATGAAGGTTTTTCTAGTTAAGACAATTATAGGATTTGCGTCGACTTATTATTGGTCAGTTTCCTTTGGATGCATGATGAATGCCAGCGGTTTGTGTATAAAACAATAATTCTTAGCATATCAATAATATCCCAACAATAACAATCACATCGTATCCAAGTGCTGATCTATTGCCCGTTGAATTAAAATGTAATCTGCGGCAATAATGGCTAAACTTTTTGTTTGTCTAGCGTTTTTGCATCATAATATTTATAGAACGTGTCTAGAAATCAGGAAACGTTTACGGTCAAAACGTAAGGCTAGATAGTAGACATAAATATTCAAAACAAAGTGTTGTGCGACCTTGTCGTTAACTCGGACAAAGTCAAGCCAATCAATTGTAGTTCTAGTTAACGTGTGAAAGCTGCTTCGTTGGAAGTGGTTTAGGTTGAGGGCGGTGTTTGTGGAATCTATAAAATATTTGAGGAGTCATCGATCACTGGGCAAACAGCGCCGTGGTTCCGCGGCTCGATTACATGTGCTCAATTTATCGAGTCACGGAAACTATGGAGGACAGCGCTCAGTGCGCGTACATTTAACTTCTTTTCGATCATTTTGCATACAATACAATTAGCTAACTTAAACTTTTTATAATTAACATCTACTTACCGCAAAATGGTTTTCCACTCTACAAAAAAGTTCAGTAAGAAAATTTTCACTTTTATTTTAATACACGTTCAGCTTATCCTCGAATTAATTACTACAGCAAAGATTTACAAAGATTTTAACATCTATAAATAAAATTGCTAATCATTCTTGGATGGATGAGATATAGCGTTACTTTCGAGCATGTCAAGTGTTCGGTCCCGTTTATCATATGAATATTAATGGTGGTTGTCGGGCAGATATACAGTTGACCGCGAACTACACATATGTTGACTTAGAAGAGAGTTAAACACATAATGATATAACGACGCTCTCATGCATAAAACAATCAATGATATTTATTTGCTAAGCGTAGTCTAAATTGTTATGACTTTAGTTAGCTACGTAGAACATGCGGCGAAAGTTTGTTTCAAAACAAAAGCATTGATTACGTTCTTTATATTGTCTATATTCACCAACACAAAGGTGAGATTGGTGCTAAATATTGAGTATAATGGAAAGCGATAATAGAATAAATAAATACATCGAAAAGCTAGGTAAACTTCCTCCTTTACCACCATAAGTTTGTAATATTAATGCGTTATTTATTACTCGTGCGGCCGAAACGCCCAACTACTTCGAGTAGCAAACATCATAAGAAATTCACCGTACGTCGAATGAATTACACATGTAGCGAGCCATAATCATGTGTTGTGGACATGCACTTTATTATTAAAGACGACTGGATATCATAGCCTCATAACTCGTACTAGCATAAAATATGTAAGGTCAAGGACCCAACATTTCGGTTGTGGGTAGTCTCGAAACTTCCGAATCGTAACACAAAAGTAACATTTGAACCTTAATTGAAACGTCCATTCATTCAGCTTTCGTCGAATAGAAAAATGTTTTCACGATTTAATTAAAACAACTTCATTTTTAATGTGATATCTTGGAATTGTTTTAAGTTTTCGTTGTAAAATTATATACTAATTAGTACTGTGTTAGTAAAGTAGTGACCATAAAAGTAATCAAATGGCAATTCATGTCGATTGATAGTTGATATAGTTTTAATGAATGTCGCCACCTCGGCAGGTGCGAACACCAGTTTATTCACAATACTAACTTATCGGGGCCCGGAATGTTCGAGATAACAGTGCATTGTATCAGACCTCTTTTAATTCAACTTTTTTATATGAAACAGGTACATGCTGTATTAAGGCGTTAAATTTATATGCAAGAATGGTATGCTAAATGGTAAACATAAACAATTCTAGTTGTAAAATAGACATAGATAGAATTTTTGGCTTGTGTACATAATTCATAATTTTAATGTTTTCTCTTGTAACTGTGAACCCCATACAATAAATTAGTTAGCAAACTCTTTACATTACATAATATATTTTACATTTTAATTAATTCGGTCAGTATGGCATCCGTTGCGGAAATAACATCAAAGATAATAGAACGCGAGGTTTTTTATCTGGTGATGGTGATTGGTAAGTGTTCTCAACGTGTGATATACTACGCGGTAATGTTCTTTGTAATGCGACTGATAACAGCATTTAATGGTTATTCTTATCTATCAGACTTTTAAAATAAGTGTTTGCTCTTATAATAGCATCAAATATTATCAGTTCTTACACCGTTCAAATATTATTTTATTATCAACATTACTTAGATACTATTGAAGGTTTTTTTATTATTCTACTTCCATGTACTACGTGTATGTATGAATAAAATACGCTAATAAACTGAAATGTAAGCAGAAGAGACAAGCGGAAGAAAATGTATGATTAGAATAACGATATGATGAATGGTGAGAGAGGAAATTAAATGAATGGAATAAATAAACAGGTTCTAATCAAATGGGATCTCGATGACGACATTCGCTAGTTTACGCATAATATCGTCGTTAGTACATCCCGTAAAATGATGCAAGAAAGCCTTCTACACGTTCCAGGTTTTGTCAAAAGTTGCAAAAAAAGACAAAAGGTTTTACAAACCGTTGCAGTAAATTGAGCTTGAGTTTTATAGGAAAATTGGCTGATTTATGACTGCGATAACACCGAGAAATTTTACTCGTTAAAATTCGCTTAATTTTAGAAACACTATTCACTTAGAAATACTTTTTTATTTGATAGAATTTAGCAATTCAGTTTAAAATTTAAAAGCTTGGGTGGTTAAAACCTCGTTTGGAAAATGGTTTGACAATCGCCATATTGTCATTAGCGCCACTTAGTAAGATTATAAACAATATTTCCGTAATAGTAATTCATTAGTCGTTAATACCTAATAGCTGACAGTAGCAGTGATTTCTCGAAATTGTGCTTTAGGGCAATTACGTATGTAGGTAAAGTTCTATGAGTCAGACGACGAGGGGAAAACGTTGCACGTTTTTAATTAAATATTTTATCACACATTCCCGACAGCAAAGCGTTGCCGTAGGTACTTTACTCGGTATCTCCTACTAATATTTAATGTGAAATTAACTCAATACCTCGCTACAACTGAACCAGAGTATCGAGCGTAATGAAAACTGACACAAAGAGGTAGCCTGGGACCCTGGGACCGAGGCCGCAGGATACTTTTTATCCCGTTCATTTAGCCTCGTGGGAAACCCAACTTAACAGTAAATACCCAAGTTGTGAATTTTTTGATAAATAATAGAGAATCTAAGATAGGTACCTAGCAGGAAAATGTTTATTCTTGAAATTTGATAATATGTATTGGTATTTTTAGATAAGAATTAGGACACTCCTGGTTATGTGTACATAATAGATTAAAATCGCAATTAATGACCCGTTTAGCGCAGCCGAGCGTTTAGTTTTCTGCGCTACTAGTGTTTCTCAGCTGGTATTGTGGTTTAGCTAGATATGCCGTATAAAATGTATGTATGTATATTATCAATTGATATCATATTTGCTGGACTATAACGGCGGCCGACCAACTAATATGTTAGTAATAGACATTTAACACCAACGTTTTATCTAATTCGAGTTCATCCTATTTACGTATACATATGTATGAAACTTTGTAACGTTGTGTAAAAAAGCTCCTCCCGATATATATCGGGAGGAGCTTTTTTACACAAAGTTTTGAATTTTTGATAGAATATTGTAGCCACTACCGCGGATTCCACAAGAAACGAATATGCGCTATTTAATACGCTAAACTTGTCACAAGCAGCTGTTAAATACACATGGCATGAAAATCACTTGGAAAAAAAGCAACCTGATATTTACGATGTCTATGTTAACGGGCGGTTGACAAAGCCTTTATTGCTTAACGATACGGTTGATTTTCGTAAACCAGTGTTGACACACGTGCGGACCACCCTACATTGATTCAACAGTAAATTATCAGTCATATTAGTTGATTTCATGCCCGTAATAATAGAAAGCACATTTTAAGTACTCATGAGTCACGCCATTAGGTAAAATCGGTATCTTCGCATGTGGTAATATTCGAGACAACGATTTCAGACTAATTGTTACGAGTGATTCAAATTCTTGTTAACAATATGGTATTTTTTAGTTACGGTATTATATGCATGAGTAAGTTAGTCTGGCGTTAACGACGTCATTAATCACTTCGCCATGTCTTGTGGCAAGGTTTATGTTACAACTTAAAACTAGTTTATGCCTGGATTCATTATTATTCCTAATAGGTTTGCAGCTTTTCTCTCATTAAAAAATATAGTAACATTTTATAAGTGGAAGAATTAGCTCCATTTAATTACCATAATCTTTAAGAGGGTAGTAGGCAGGTGTGCAATATGAATGTTTTGTTTTATGGTTTTACTTGCATATTTCTGATGACAAGCCTGACTACATGATAATTAACATGCCTGTACTTAAATCCAGAATCTTGAATTTCACTTATAGTTTACTATTACTTAAATTAATGCTTAAATTAATCATAGTTAGGTAATCATCCCTTTGCTGTGCCATGGGACACTTACGGCTAATAATATAATATTATATAGATAAGTAATATTATGACTGTACTTACTTTTTGTAGACTCTACAAAATGAGTTGTTTATTCTTTTGTCAGAATTATGTCTCCTGCGGTCTTCAAACAAGTCTTTGATGGCAGTCACACCGAGCACAAACAAAACTGGCAGCATGGCTATCTCTTTACCAAACGCACTGATGGCTGGCACCCAGTTCAACAACACTATGAATATAAAGTACACATTGGCAATCCTGTGGAATTGTTCAAATAAGTTCTTCGGTAGAAATGATAGCAGAGTATACTTTGTAGTCCTAATTTTATTGTCGCACCTGTTTCCATTAGGGTGGTCTTTGGGTGGTGTTTTGTCAGGCACCAAGTGATTCGGAGTGACTATAAGGTGGCGGTTATCAACAGAAGGCTGCTGTCTCCTCAGTAACCAGAATGCAGCTCTCCTCCAAGGAGAAATCACTGATGTGCGTCGAATGGTGTAGATGGAGTCTGAGCGGGACGCCTGGCGCGAGTGCTGCATGCGCACGGAGGCGAGCCGGGGCTGCGCGCTGGCGGCGGGCGGCTCGCGGTGCCCCGGCGGCAGGATGAAGTCCGTGCGGCTGCCGGTGCGGCTGTGGCCGGGCCCGGAGGCCGCTCGCCCGCCCTCGCCGATCTGGCCGTGCGACAGCGCGCGCTGGTGCCCGCGCATCGCCGACTTGAGGGACGGCCGAGGCGCTGTGGGGTTCCCCGCCAGCATAGGAGTCCCTCCATGACTTATAGATCTCGAGTGCCCTTTCGCTTTCGGGAACAGATAGGTTTGCTCTGGTGCCCCAGGTAAACATGGCACTGTAGCAGGTGTCTCTCCACTGCCTTCTGTTGACATTTTTATTCATCTGAACGGTGTTCACCCCACTTTTACCTTTCATTTAAAACTGTTGTGTCGCCACACTATGTTGAGAGGTATTCGTAAATGGTGATTGAGGGAGAATGTGCCGTACCAATTGAAACATATGGTAGGAAGTCACCTGTTCACAGATTTACACATCACTAACATACTTATTTGAAAAAAACACTAGGCGAAGAGATAATTTCTGTCAAAGGCATAGTGGCACGCATAATTGAAACTTTTACAATTAATATATTACAGTTTAATCACGATAGTGCATTTAAAACACGAAAGAGTACGAAACTTAAAAACAAGCAAAACCGACGAGACGAGTGACAGACTGACTGAACTCAATGACTGACACTTGCTTGCTTCATTGCTTGGTCAACGGCAAACTGACAGTGACAAAGATGTACGGGGCTGCCAGACTTAACTTTAAAAGAGCCTAGAAAAACCTGTTTCGATAAGATTCAAATAGGTTTAGGTTTAAATAGTTTATTCTCAAAAAAAAGACAAAGGATGATGAAATGATTACTTTAAGAGATTTAAATGGTTAATATAATATATATGTATTAATGGACATTACAATGTGTGGCAGAAATTATACTAAACCAAAAAATATCTACTTTTAAAACTAATTTACTTATTAAAATGAAATGTACACATAGAAATGTCGATTCTAGTGCCCAGAGCCTGAGACATAGAAATGCCGATTCTTTGTTTAAAAAAGGCCTGTGATCATATGCAGAGTCTATCATGCTATTATGTTACAAGAAAATGGTAACCGAAAAAAATATTACTATTTAAAATCAGCCAATGGAGCAAATTGGCGATGAAAATTGATAATAATTTTAAAATATAAAAACCTTAAACAATGCCAAACAATTGATATCGAAAAAGAAGTGCCTAAGAGCTCTTGAGACTTGGTAATCTGAAAACCAGGGAAAATTTCTCTTTAAAAATGGAAAAAAAATTAAGGGCAACATTTGTCCAAATGTAAATAAATAATAGAGACGTGAATTTAAAAACTATTCGTTACCCAAAATAATATTCAACCGCATTTATAAAAATCAAAGTGTTTGCTATAGACTGACGATTAAATAGGTCTTAATTGTAATTCGTGCATTTGTTATAAATAATTTATTCGTAATTCTTTATATATTAGGACACAGACCTAATAGATAAAAAATATTTCTGGCTTTTAAATTTTCAACATGGGTATCACACCAATTTTATCTTCTTGTTTACGAACATTCACTAACGAGTTTAGGTTGTGCAATAAAAAAAATCCATTTTGATTTTGAACATTTGTAGGTGATAATCTTAAGTGATATTAAATAATTTTATATAAATTTTATAGTACTTTTGAGCTATTCTTGTAAAAATTTAAGTGAAATGTGTTTTTTGCCAATAAATATTAGTTATAATCGACTAGAATAATATTCGTTTAGCCACTTGACATCACTAACTCACACGTCGACGTCACCGACGTCGGCCATATTCTTTCCGACATTTTGACATTTACCTCCCGGTTTGCTATTTCGTATTGGAAAACCTTCTCTTGTAACTTTCAACATGGATGAAGAATACGACGCAATAGTTCTGGGAACCGGCTTGAAGGAATGCATTCTTAGTGGAATGCTCTCCGTGTCCGGAAAAAAGGTATTGCACATTGATCGTAATAAGTACTACGGCGGTGAATCTGCGTCAATTACCCCGTTAGAAGAATTGTTCGCAAAGTTCAACGCACCGGCCCCTGACGAAACATACGGCCGAGGTCGCGACTGGAATGTAGATTTGATTCCTAAGCTTTTAATGGCCAATGGGCTTCTTGTGAAACTACTCATTCACACGGGTGTGACCCGATATTTGGAATTCAAATCCGTGGAAGGCAGCTATGTCTACAAAGGAGGAAAGATATCGAAAGTGCCCGTCGATCAGAAGGAGGCGTTGGCGTCCGATCTTATGGGGATGTTCGAGAAGAGGCGGTTCCGCAACTTCTTAATCTACGTTCAAGATTTCCAGGAAGATGATGCCAAGACTTGGAAAGATTTTGATCCCAGTACGGCCAATATGCAGTCGCTTTATGACAAATTTGGCCTTGACAAGAACACTCAAGACTTCACTGGCCATGCACTGGCCCTCTACCTCAATGATAACTACCTCCAACAACCTGCTATTCAAACCATTCGCCGTATTAAGCTTTACTCTGACTCACTTGCACGATATGGAAAGTCTCCCTACCTGTACCCCATGTATGGTCTAGGAGAGCTGCCTCAAGGTTTTGCTCGTCTCTCTGCTATTTATGGTGGCACCTACATGCTGGACAAACCTATTGATGAGATTGTTCTTGGAGAGGGTGGAAAAGTTGTTGGTGTACGCTCTGGCAATGAAATTGCCAAATGTAAGCAGGTGTACTGTGACCCCAGCTACGTTCCTGACCGTGTCCGTAAGAAGGCCCAGGTCATCCGGTGCATCTGTTTATTGGATCACCCCATCCCAAACACTAAGGATGCCCTATCCACCCAAATTATCATTCCCCAGAAACAAGTAGGCAGGAATTCTGACATTTACATATCTGTTGTGTCTTACACACATCAGGTGGCAGCCAAGGGCTGGTTCATTGCCATGGTGTCTACCACGGTTGAGACTAATGATCCTGAATCTGAGATCAAGCCTGGCCTAGACCTCCTTGGTCCCATCCGGCAGAAGTTTGTGTCTGTATCGGACTACTATGAGCCTCTGGATGATGGCACCCAGAGCCAAATCTTCATATCTGAGTCTTATGATGCTACCACACACTTTGAGACTACCTGCTTAGATGTGATCAAAATATACAAGTTTGGCACGGGTGAAGAATTTGACTTCTCCAAAGTTAAAGTGGAGCTTGGAGAGGAAGAACAGTGAATTATCATATATCATATTTATGTACATTGCTTGTTAATTTTATATTTGTTTAAGAACTGTTCTGGCGTCAATAACAATATTCTTTAGGGATTTTGGGTTAACAATATTTAAGAGCTTAGATGTACCAATAGTAGATCAAGTATTAATGTATGTACAATGCTCCCAGTTGTTCCAAAAATGATTTTATGCATTTTATTGCCAAAAAAAAAAATTATTTAAAGGAATTTATACTTTATTTAAGGCTGCTTTTTAAGTATACAAAGCTATTATGATCTGCACAAGTGGTAGGTTATTTGTACCAGATGTTATGCATTCCAATTTGGTAATTGTTTGATTCTGTAACCATATCATACTTGTAACAAGTCAAAATTTATGAATGCTCATTATACCCATATGTTGTGTAAGATCATGAATAAAAGTTATAATTATGACAAGGTGTTTTTATTTAAACTGAAATAAGGTGAATAAATAACACAGTATTTTTCCTTATGTTTATTAGGAGAATTATACTTAAACTGTTAAATAATTTAACTATAACACCAACAGTCTAGACTAGATGAGTCACAATCACAATTCACAAATTCAAAACAAATCTAATTGAGTACAGATGGTCATTCCGACAACCGATAAATATGTAGTCTCCATAGACTGCAGGTGACGAGAATGTCTCGTTGGGCAAGATATGCTCCTCTAATATGGTACCGTGATCCGCATCAAGTACGCTGAGTCGTCCGTTATTGGCCGCGGCTAATATGAACTTGTTGTTGAGGCCGCAAGGGGTCGAGTACACTGGGGCGGTGAGTTGTGTCTTCCAATGTAAGCACGGCTGGAAATTCTTTACAAGCACACTGTACACATTTTTGTCGTGACATCCAAACACCATCTGCCATTTCAATTTATCTATTTTCTTCACGTAAATTGATGAGAATACATTTCCTTTAGCTCCCTGATACTTCCAGATCTGAAGTACGCAACAAGTCATTAGGTGAGTGACATAATATATGTAGATGAAACATTACGAAAATAATTTAATTTCCTGTTTGGCATATACCTACAGTTTTAATTAATACTTAAGTCATTTGACCTGAGCAATGACCTCAGTATTTAGTATTGACAATAATAGGTTCTAGTAGTCGTAATAGTCCACAACATATTTTTTTTTACATAATTTTATTTTCGTTGTAGGTACTACACTTGATGTTCCTTCACAACAGTCTGACTTAAGAACCACACCTTAACTTCGAAAACCATACATTTTTTTACAACATTTACATTCTCGTTCAACTTCCTCGTCCTACAAATAGTGCCTTTTGCTAGACAGTGGGAAATTACTGACATTGTTTTCAAAAGGTAATTTCAGATTAATTAGAGTTATACCTTGATCCCCTTCTCGACAGTCCTGCAATGTATGTCCCCGCTGACCTCAGCGAAGATCACGTACTTGTCGTCGTCATAGAGCACGGGGCTGGCGAACACGGGGCTGCTGAGCGAGCCGCGCCACGCCATCATGTTGCTGGAGGTGTGGATGCACGCGCACACGCCCGACAGCGTGCCCAGCAGCACGAACTCGTTTTTCGCGAGCACTAGGTCTGCCGATATCGCTTGGTCAGACACGTCGATTGTCTCGATCAGGGATCCATTCTAAATAATTGAAACAGATAATAGCTTTATGATAATCTCTTATATCAAAGATTTAAATATTTTAGAGAAGTATACCTAATCATTTGAAATGAGAAGACCATGCAAGTGACATAGAACATTGGATATTTTTTTTAAAATCTTATTTTGCTACTGGCTTGTTTTTCAGCTGCGTATTATCTCGAACTTTAATATATGATTATATTGTCGACAGTTAGTATTGTCGAATGTTAAGGAGAGTCGAATAGGGTAGATCTAGCAGTTATAGAGCAAATTTTCCATGAAACATAAACCTGCGTGACAATAACAGCAATTATTTGATAATAATAACGCCACTCGAAATTATATAGTCATGCCTTTTCCTGTAGTGATTATGACTCACGTCTAGTTCGTGTATCTTGCGCTAGTAAAATATTGGGTTTCTTTGTTCATTATGTACAAACAATAAACCAGAAGAAGGTTTCAAGTAAGGAGCTAATTTCAGTACCAAAATCCTGGGTTTCTTAAAATGAGATTGAACCACCCAGTTAGGTACTAGACTGAGACGGATATTTTGCGTAAATCTATTGTGTATGCCACATGCCACTGGTAAGGGAAAATCAACCTTATTGCATTTAACACTGATGTTTGATCAACTGTATCGACTTGCATTACTTCAGCGTTATAGCTTAAATGACCCCTTGCAACTTATCAATGCTCTGTCTGGCGATTATAAAATATCAGGTTATTTGAATAAATAGATATTTTTGTTTTTGTAACAACATATCTACCGAGCTTATCGTATTACATGAGCAATATGAATTAGTTAGGACATCGCCTGACTACAATGTTATCAGTGAAAGATTACGTTACACTTGGGTGCTAATGACGAATATAAGTACATACATATTATAAAATATTTCTGAACCCAACGAATACCTAGTTTACTAGCTTTAGCCTGTGGCTTCGTCTGCTTACGTAATTCAATTGGAGTTCAAGGTATTCCTATGGCAAAATCCAAGGCATTTATGCTGAAACGTTTGAGGTTTAAGTAGCACTTTCCTATTTTATAGCAATCTCTGCATTGCATCTTTACTTATTGTAAACGGAGAGTTTAACACGTTCCTTATATTGACCATGATGACCATGAATATATTGGCCCTATTATAAATCAGTTCATTAGACATTCTGTCTCTTATCTTCTTTTCAATTGTATTGCTCAAATTTCGTGCCTGCAGTTTCGTTTCGCCTATATCTCCAGAGCCTACAAATCTCAAGCACTATTCTTTATTCAAGGCTCTTGTTTAAAATTACGCACTTCACGATCCTAACGCCTAGTGCTTGTGTTGTAGCAATGCGCCATTTCAGCATCAGTATCTATTTTTTTTAAACAGTCTTACTCTGTCAGATTAACGTAATCATACGGATTAAGATCAGTAGGTATATTTACTAACCTTAGTAAATTAGAACAAGAAACGGAATACATACCCGACAATCAATACACCTGACGTTGCCGTCATAGGACGCGACGTACAGCTGCCCCTTACAGCACACCGCCTTGCTTTTGATCATGGACTTGACGTTGATCCGCCAGCGCTCCACGCCGGTGAGCATGAAGAAGCACACGACGGTGCCGTCGTAGCCGCCCACGAAGCCGCACGGTGACGTCACGAACTCGTCCAGCTTGCACAGCACCGCCGCCTCGATACGCGTCTTTAGTGTCACCGTGGCTTGCAGCTCTCCACTTATAGCATCCGCTACTATAATTTTACCAGAGTGACTACCCACTGTGACATAAAGATTGCTGAAATAAAATAAACTTGTATTAAGTAATTGTAGATAGGTGACCTTATGTTATGTCCTATCAAATACATTTGAAATACTTACAACCCTGATTGGAACAACACAGGAGAAGCATCCACACATTTACCCGTATCATAGGACCACAGCACAATGAACTCGGCAGGCTCGTTAGAAGCCATGTTGGATCTCTTCTGTAAACTATCCGCCTGACCAAAAGTTTCGGAATCCGTCCGAAGCCTCTTTGAGCGCCGTTTGTTTTTCCCATCTCCAGATAATTCTTTAAAAGCTATTTGTATTATTTCTTCAATAGTGTGTTTTTGGGTCATCAAGTAAGGAAGTATGATCTTTCCAAACTGGGGGCAGTTCAGAGACAGCCTGTTGCACATAGAAACAGCCAGGAAGGATGTTCCTCCAATAGAGAAGAAGTCTTTGTCCTTTATTTGGTCATAGGTGAAACTTATGTTCATGGCCATCTGCAGCTCTTGCAAGAAGCTAGCTTTCAAAGAATCTAGAGTTTGTGGCATAGTCGCTGCTTTTTCATACATTCTGGACAGTATCAGCCTTGATATTTTACCATGTGGATTTGTAGGTAAGTGGTCTACTCTCATGATTTTGTCAGGCCAGTGCCTATCATCTAGCTTACATTTAAGAAAGTCAGATAGTTCTTGGCTGTTTAGAGTTTCTGAAGAAAAATACACAGCTAGGAGCATTGGTTTGGGAAGCCACACACATGCACAGGTCTGGACTCTTGGGCACTGCATGATGGTAGCCTCTATTATTTGTAGATTTACTTTTTGTCCAAATCTTTTAATAATATCATCTCTGCGGCCCCTGTAGTAAATAGTCCCACCTCGCATTTCGCCTAAATCTCCCGTGTCTATATATTTCAAGCTGTTTTCTTCATCTCCACCAAGGTTCTTGTTTAAAATAAAGCATTTTCTAGTTTTGCTCACTAAAAAAATAAAATCAATGTTACATTTTAACATAATTTTCCAAGACATTTTTAAGGAGTACAAGTGTTATGTCTTACATAAGAGTGGTTCAAACACCCAGAGATTTATCTTTGAAATGGAAAAAAAAATAACTACAAGTGCAAAAACAAAATTAATTAATTATTGTACATGGCAACTACTCTGATCTAGATATTTATATGACTGTAAAGATACTCACCTAATAATATTTTTCCACTATTTTTATGTTTTTTGGCACGATCTAAAATTAGTTCCGTTTCTGATAGGCAGTTCCCCAGTGGTAACTCTCTGTCGGTCAATATCCGGTTAAGGTCAAGCTCCGCCACACATGCCCAGCAGGACATCTCTGTGACTCCATACATGGTGTAAATCTTTGTCTTATTATCCCAACTCTTCAAATCTCTAATTCTTTTGATACTACAAAGTGGTTCCCCTCCCAGAGCAAGTATTTTAAGTGTAGAGTCCGCACTTAAAATTTTGTTCTTAATGTCTGCATTAGAGTACTGCAAGAATTTGGATGGTGTTGTTTGCCAAAATGTGATGGCATTGTCTCTGTTCTCAGGGAACAACACATCAGCTCGGTCTGGGGCTATGAGCAGAGATGCTCCATTCATGCATGCTAACAATATCTCAACCATAGACGGGTCAAAGGTCAGAGGAGTGGAGAAGAATATGACATCATGTTGAGTAATGTTAAACATCTTGGTTAAATCATCAATGTTGGGCTGTATGCACTGTATGGGCACCTGGATATGTTTTGGTTCTCCTGTGCTGCCCGATGTCATTGCTATGAAGGAGTACTGTGGCAAATGCTTACTGTTAGGTTCGCTTGAAGCATCCAAGTTGTAGAAAGTTATGGTCATATCAAACACAGACACTGTCCTGTCTGGCTTTTTACCAAACAATTCAGCATTTGCATCATCCACCTGGTTCTTGATGGTGATAATGACGGTAAAATCTATATTTTTTGCTATTGCTTCGATATCCTGACTCGGATCCACAAACATGAATGTGGTGCAGCATTTGTGGGCTCTGTAAGAATAAAACTAGATCTTAGATTTCAACAGTATGAATAAGATGTATTGTAGAAGATAATGTGTTTATACTGACGCTGCTATGACACATGGTATAATGATGTTCCTTTCCGAGACCAAGCCGATGACGCCCTTGTTGCATGTCACTTGCTGAAGGTTCTGCGAGATGTACTCGCACACACCATACAGTTCGGAGTACGTGTAGTTCTTGTACACACCGTTATCGTAGTGCCTCACAGCGACGTTGGATGAATACTTGCCGCATGTTCTTACAAAAACATCGTAATAGCCGCGCTTTACTTTCATCTGGTTGTTTAAATTGACGATTCAGCTACCATTTATTGTTTTGAGAAGCATTCAATAGAAATGGGGAGAAACTTGGTATTCAGAACGGCTTCAAAGCATAACAACTTGCCGTATATGAGTGTTAATTTCTAATAACATGACAAACTAGTATTAACTTTTGTGTTTACTAATTTTGATTTTGTTTTTGCTAATCTGCCAGTGAGAACCGGAGACAAATGGATAATGACACTAATGACAATACAAATGTCAAAATTCTGGATACTGACAGTTTCAGTGTTGCACCAGTCTGTTTTGTAAATAGCAACCACTTCATTTTTCAGTTTTCTGTATGCTTGCTGAGGGTTTAGTATTGGAAGCCAATTGCAGCATTCATATCTATTGAACGGATCCACCAATTTACCTTAAAAGTATATAAATATATGATCGTAATATTCGAAATACGTCATGCGCTGCAAAAAAATCTAAGAACGCGACATAGATTACCCCAAAAAATAGGAAGTATTATTACTCACCACACACTGGCCCTTTTTTAAAAAACGACACCATGCCTTTTCATATTTTTTTTATATTTATTTGAGGCTTAAACACCAATGGCACAAGACACGGGTTTAGAATAGGTTTTCTCTAACCAAAAAACTGTGGAAATGATTTTTTATAATAACTTTCTGAGAGAGAAATTGAGAGAATTATTCATATTTTAAGAGATATTTATAACGGTTTACTCACGCGTATTTATCGGGATAGCCCGAACTTTATTAGTCGAACAGTTCGACTCGCGACCCGACCGCCGCGTCAGCTCATGATTAACAACTCCGGTTGGGTCCGAAACTAGTCGGGCTATCCCGATAAATACGCGTGAGTAAACCGTTATAAATATATCTTAAAATGTGGAAATGATATTGAGACTTTTTACTGTATTTAGATTTTGCATATTCTAATGTGGTATTCTGAAAATGCTAAAAATGCATGCCTACAATCTAAAGTATGAGTTTGATAAACTTTCTTGAGTAGCACTGTAGTAAGAAAGAAGCCGCTTTTTGTCTATCGACTTTATACTTTAAGTCTACACATTGATAACTCTATCTCAGTTTTAAATCGCACTCTTTATAATTTTCCTGAATAGGAAATCCTTGAGATCGAACCTACGAACATAAAGTATTTAGACTTTCAGATTTTCGTAATTGAATATCTTTAAAAAAAATGTGATTTGGAAATAAAAACCTTAAAATATTCATAGTCACAGCTAGAATAAATTAATACCATACTGTTCGAAAAAAAAATAAAGGAGATACAAATAAAGTAGTTGTAAAAATGTATGTCATCCCTGAATGCGTTATATTATGTTAAAGAAATCATTGATATTACAGGTGGATCGCGTCGTGGTTTAGGTTCTGAACAGATTCTTAATTCAGCAATTTCACATCTATAGAACTTGTCTTATTACATTTTCTTAAATTTTGAAATTAGAAATTACATAAGTTAAGATCACTATTGACGATTCGTAGGACCAAAACAATTGACGTTCTATAAAAAAATCTTAAATAACAATTTTATCAAGTCTGCTAGCAGATTAATCTGCATAATTTGATAGACTGTTTCCTTGAACGCTGAAATTTCGTCTGCTGAATCATGGCACGTTGTCAAGAGCTCTGCTTATTGTCATATTGTGTAACAGCAAGCACTACGTAGTACTCCATTCTTGGTAGCTCGCTCATTTGGCGGGTTTTTATAGCTTAGATTACGCCATGACGCAGTGATGTATGGTGTCTGGCGTACGCGGAGCAGACGCAGGTGCCCAACATTTGGTAGACATGTCAATGGGTCACTGAACTGCTTTTATTTCCTTACTGTGTCTCTTTTCACCAGACGTACGTTGCATGCGTTTGGTAAGTCTAGGTTGGTGTTTTATATTACCTAACACCTTGGTGAATATATTTTAACAAAAAATCTAGTTTAAAACTTGGTAGAGTTGGGAAAAATATTGGATACCTACTCTATGCTCGACATTTATATGTTACAATGCTAAATTACAAGCGACATTTTAGAGATTAGCTAAATAAATATTTTATAATAATAACATTATTTGCACATCGAGTTTGTAATAAATAAATAGTATTTAAAGTAAAGGAACTAGTCAAAAAGTAAAAAATAACACTACAAAATAGCCTTTTGTTTTTATTACGTGATAACAGACAGTTGAACTCATATTAACATGTATTTGGTAGTACGTGGTTACTACTTATGTCATAAAAACAGCCCATATACTACTAACCGCACACATTCGTCACATTTTATCCCACTCGGCATTTCTTTACCATGCCGATAAAAAAAAATGATAATCGAATACCAAATTGTCCAAAAAATAAAATATCCTGACTCTACTTTTTTATAATGTAGAGCAATGTCATTCAATTGAAGTCGTTCACTGCTCACCCCACTGAACATAGCACGAGCATGACTGAATGTTCAATAAAAAATGACTTTATTGCCCCAACAAACGTAGGATTTATGTTTACTGTTTTACCGATATACATGTATATTTGTACAATCATACATCGCGCAAAGTTTAGGGGCTGAAACCATAACGTAAAGTTACGAGAGTCTACGATATTTTTTGAAGAAAATTTAAAATAAAGTCATCCCGGAAAAGTAAACGTTACTTTTAAAGTTAGAACGGATAAAGTTCTAATTTTTATAGAACTTTATTCCTTTTCCTTAATAAAGTTTTATGTGACGAAGCCAAAACCGCGTTTCCGTTTTTACCATCTATTAAATAAAATTGATTAAGAATTCGAAACGAGTGAGTGCATTTCTCAATTCGCGTAGTGTTATCAGCTTTAAAGATCAGGATCCTAGGAGGGGGCGCAGAGCCTCTGCGGCTGAACTGACCTAAAACGTGTTCGGCAAGTGAACGGGCCCAATCAATTAGGGGCGGTCAGCGATCCGCCAGAAAAGAGGGCAGCGCGCGCGCTCTCTAAGGAAACTCGGAAAATGGTGGCGGGGCTGTTCGGGGGCGGGCGCGGGGCGCGGGGCGCGGCCTGCGGGGGCGCGGGGCGGCTCGCCGGGAGGGTGCGTGTCCGAGAGGCGCGAGCGAGCATCGATCGTGCGGCGCTCAGTCCGCCGGGGCGGCCGGCGAGAGCGCGCGTGTCATGCGCTGCCGCTGAGATGACCGGCGCTCGGGCGCTCGTCACCGCCTGCTGCTGCTGGTGGTGGCTGATTACCGCAGCCGGTGAGTACACCCCATCATACTCTTCCCGCTCTCTTAACTTCGATATTTTACCCGATCAGCTGATTCGCACGTCGTGACCTCCCGAACGGCTGATTTCGTCGACACATGACTTTTCACGATTTTCCCCCGGTGTTGCGTACGTTACATGCTTTTCGTAGCATTTTCATGAATACGATAGCGTTTTGTGTGTAATTTATTAATGTACACCCTATCGGCAGTAGTTAAATATGATTATGTGAAGGTTTGATGTTTATTTGAATAGTATTAATAAAGTAGAGTTCGTTTCGCTGTTCGAGATTTTCTGTAGGTTAAGTTAATCCGTAATGAGTAGTAGTAAGTGTGAGGGTAATATTTCCATGTGGTCGAGTTATAAATCGTGATAACGGAGGTTATTATATAATTGTGCGTCGAGTGTCGCATGCAGTGGCCGGGGTCGTCACCAGCCGGCACTCGCCAGCAGGCAGGCCCAGCTCGTCCTTGCCTCGACCACTAGCTAAACAAACGTTGATATTACGTAATAGCACGGTGTAGTGACACATCTGCGTAAATATTGATCATAATCACGCCACTGTGGCTGAAGGAAGTCAGGATTACGGTGCAGGCGTGCATGACACCGGCACCACCTGCCGGCGCCGCAGCGCGCCGCTCGCAGCATCGCACGCCGATGCCGGAATACCACTTTGACGTTACAGGACCACTTGATCGCTCCCCATCACTTTGACGTTTCTCCCATAACTTACTCAAAAACTGTCGTATTACATCTATTTAAAAATATGTATTTTTTTCAAAGTTTTTAATACATTTTAGAGTTGTGTAGAGTTTAATAAACTTTAAAATTTAATCTCTTTTAAAAGACTTCAACGCGCTAATTAAATTTTCAAATATTTCGGAGAGCAACTGCACTTGTGTGAATAAGTTATTTCATCATATTATATTTTATTATAATTAGGAGTACCACATATTTTATTTTTTTTGTTTATATGATTATCAAGATGACTCTTCACGTACTATATTAGGTAAAAACGGTATTATATTTAAGTACTACAAAACCTAATCTTATTACTACTTTCTCCTAATTACTGTTATCAGAAAACTATATAGCAAACGCAAAAAACTTCACTAAACCGAAGAGGTTTCCTTTAAGGATCAAAATTAAAAGCCTCTCAAAGTCCCCGATAAGGCTTGCTTCCCTACCACTTTCTCGACACTTTCAGAGACTTTCGTAAAGCTTTTAGCGATCCAAAGCGCATCGACTTACGGAAGTTAGATCGGCTTACCTCCAGTTGCTCGAATATAACCTTTATCGATACTGAAAGCTTTCTCACTTTACTTACAAATATCTTAAAACTTATCGCAAGTTGGAGACCAGTTAACTGATGATCAAACTTGTAAATACAAAACCGTACCGTACCGCTATTATATTATTTGCTGTGTTTATTAAAAATAAAATAGAGTTTCAGTAGAATCCACGTTATAATAAAAGCAGTTAATTATGCACAACATAGTGCAATAGGTAATAGATACTTGTGTAGGCGTTAATCCATAACAAAAAAAAATCGGTCAAAATGCGAAACACAGTAACATCGATAGTACCTACTGTCAAAGTAAATAAGAGACGTAATACTTTTCGCAGAAGAAGCGAAAAAGCTTTCCACTGCGGTACGAACTGCAGCTGCAGTTACCAATCTATCATATTTCATAATATTTTTATTGAATAACAGAAATAAAGTACCTACTCACGGAATCCATAATCCTTCATGACCCGGTCTATTTACTTTGTAAACGAGGCTGCATGATATTAACGGATTTAAAAAGACCGAAAGGATAGTTTGACATGACATATTACCTTCGCGTTGTAGAATCAAATTGGAGCATCAGAATCTGTCTTGTTACAAAGTGCTGTCATTTCCTCAAGCCATTTGTAAAAGAATAAGAATTGCTATTCCCAGACCTCGGATTCTTGAATTGTCATTGCGTTTTTTCGCGAAATAGGAAACTATCCATTGAATTTTATGTATTATTTTTTAGAGTTCTGTAAAGTAATGACAGCCGTTATTTTGTTTTATGGAGAACAATAAAACAAATGATGCATTTATAATGTAATGTGATTCGTTAACTTTTAACCTACTTTTAAAAAGTCTGTCCCACTTTGTGAAGTTTTCACAAAGTTGGAAGTCGATTCGTTTGAGAAAAGCCGTCGTTTATCTTCGTTTGGCGAGACTTGACTTGTAAAGACCAGGTCTAATTGAAAGCTAGCTTAATGCTTCCTTTCTAAAGTTTTCTAATTTGTTATATCATTATGTTTTGTCTTTTTGGGGGTTTTTGCTCAGTCTTTTCTTCTTGGAAAACTTTTTAATGAATTTTCTTGTTTGGTCTTGGTTACGTTTACTTAATATTATGTAAGAAACTTTTTATACTTACTTCTTAGGCATTGTTTAAATAGGTTTTGTTTCAAATTCACTTATAAAGTAAGTTTTTACTGCATAAGCAAGTTTTATGCCCTCTCTATAGGCTACATCTTGTCCATTAAATAAAAATATCTGAAAATATTATAAAACAATGAAATTAATCAACTTAATATGAAAAAATGACTAGACACGCGATTGCCTCGAATGTTGAATATACCAAAGAGTCACATATGAGTAAGGGCTCTCCAATACAACACGAGTGTAGTCTGTAGTAACATCTTGCGTGTGCTTGTGACTTCCGGCAACACTTTATTGGGGCTAGTCACTACACTATGTAGCCCTAGTAACGAGATTTGAGGGTTAGGAGAACGCTTTTAAAATGTTTGTTAAATATGTCCTACAAGCTCCTTACCTACCTAAAACGCTTCTTAAAGATTTAAAAAATAAATTTGCGCGTAACTTCTGTCGTATGCATATTTCATGCAATACAAAAAATAACACACGAGTAGCTAAGAAAATGGGAACCTAGTTTAAACTCAAACTAGGCTAGGTACGAGCTAGGTAAATAAAGTTGTAGAAAATTCTCAATCAGTTTAAATTGTTTCTACCTACTAGATATAGTTGCATATTCTTATAACAATTACGAATCAAAAATTCAGGGATTGGCTCAGAATCCTACCTGATCTTGCAGCATTACGTAAGCTCATTGTAGTTTCATTCCGCCTCGGGTTTCTCATTCAACTTTTATTGCTACTGTCTCGGAGGAAATGCTCAAAACATGTAATCAAGACTTGAGGTACATTCCTGTATTATATTCATTGAAGATTATTAAAAGGAAACAAGTTACTTTTCTTTTTTCTTTCTTCATTTGTTTTTATTAATACAGTTCCAGTTGGATTTATTCTTTAATGTGTTGGGATGGTTTTCTTTTTTGAAATAAGGAACATCTGCTTGTCTACTTAGTGGATTTTCTCCAGAAGATGTATGTAAGGTTTTATGGTATAAAACGTACATTTTTCAAAAGCAGTTTTCCAAGAACGAGCGGAGTTTCCGTCTTGAGCTGCAGCACATAAATCAGTCTCGAAGTGTAGCGCCGGGTTACGGGGACAAAATAGGTTATAAATTTACATTCCTTGTACAAATATTAGCCAAAATGTTTTTTTTATTTTTAGATTTAACAACTTTTGGCAAGTATAATAGTAGCACGCGTAGTAGTATAAAATTTTGTTGGAAAAGGATGTAGGATTTTCAAGTTATTTCGTATTGTGTTTTATTTATGGATCTCATTAAAATAAAGCATGGAAGAAAATTTTAATTTAACTTGTCAAAAACTTATGAAATATATATTTTTTTATATTTTATGTTTATTTTCGGCTACGTTGTGCGTTTGCAGGTTGAGACCTATTCATCCATTCGTAGTAGACTAACGTCCTATATATCTAATTGCATACCACTATTAAATGATAATGTTAATAATATCTCAAAGACTTGCGATGCTATTAAAGTTTATCTTATCATCTAAATCTGTGTGGAGAGAGTAATCCATTGATAACGATACACTATTCACACTATTTTCCATTGCATAACAGTTATAGAACAAACATTAAGCTGTTCTGTACATTATGCATATAAATGCTTTGAACATTTAATTTATTACAAAAACCGTATCAAAATCCGCTGCTTAGTTTTAAAGATCTAAGCTTACATAGGGACAGATAGATATACAGCGGAAAGCAACTTTGTTATACCTTGTAGAGATGTCTTATATTTATGAATAAGTACTTATGTAACATATTTTTGAGTTCGAGTTATAGTTGCAACGTATTGATTTTAATGAGGGAAGCCTCTTCTTAGTAGTTTGATTTTAAGGGATGTTGTCTGTTGATGATAACCACTCGTAATAAGCCAATTATAAGTTGTAATACGAATCATTCAGAATTAAATACACTTAGCACATAGTTCAAAATTATTGCAAGAAGTTCCGCACAGCAGCTGCGAAGCACACAAATCTATTAGCTATTCATAAATTACAACAATGACTGTGTTTAGATATTATGTAAATATTTCTTATCGAGTAAAGTTCCGCGAAATGAATACTTACATGGAATAACGTTAGAGTTTCTTGTAATCCACCTGGTGTTATAGTATTTATCGTGTATCAAGGACAAACAGTCCAGTTAGTATTATCAGTATCCCATGAACTTGACCAACTGAACAACAGATAATGTTGAGGAAGTTTCTGCTTTATTAAAAGCGATTAAAAACTGTTACTATATATATATTATTAGGAATTACCTGATTAATATGGGAATTTTGTAGTTAAATACAGAAAATTTATTTTTTATATTTGAGGAAGAATAGAAAACCTAACGTACTTATTCATTTGTAGTAATAAACTTGATTATGTTTTCAACTGCTTCTCTGGTCAAGTATTACAATTTTATATTTGTTAACAGTAATAGAAAACGCTCAAATGTATTGAAATGACCTTTCGTTTCGATAAATCACGTGACTTAGATCTGTCATCCCCATATATTCAAGTGTTTTAAAATGAGTTTATTTAATCTATTCTTTATATTTATTATATTACTTATTTCCTATGCTTAGTTGAAATTAAGTTTATTAGTGTATTTAGTACCTAAAATCAATTGAACAAACTAATACTTAGCCGGTACAACATAATAGTTTCCTAATACCCATTTTCTCGGAACACTTTCGGCGTGGGAAAGTTTGGCCGAAACAAATACTCGCGGCTCAGTATCGCCGAGTGCCGACCACTTATTGACAAATGATACCATCCCTTCAATACTGTAACTGTTTTAAATGTACTGATATTATACCTAAATATAAGCGAAAATCTACATGTATAACATAAAGTTAGGTTAGTTAACAGATTTTTTTCAACTGCAAACGGTAATATAAAAACTGCAAACGGTATAAAAATATGCTTAACTTTATATTTAAGTTTTAAAATACAAAGATATTATGAGTTTAGAATAGGTAGTTGAAATTGCCTCCATTCTGAATTCGAGACTTCGGCAATTCATAAAAGCAGTTTCCTATACTTCTTGCAAATCTGTATATGGGAATGAAAATACTGGATTCAGCTAGTTTAGTATAACCTAAAATGAAGATAACATTTTGAAGATTAGGTAATACATAACTTCAACAATTAGTTTTACTATTTATTAGTCAAGTTTATAGTAATTCTAATGAAAACTTTAGCTCGCTTCACAATCCCACCCCTCATAACTTGAAACTAATTAGACGGATTGTGCTTTAGTTTCTCCGTTATGATTTTAAGGCTACTGTAACTAAATAGGGTATAAATTATCACGCTTTGCTAGTAGGGGAGCAAAGGTGACTTGCAAAAAAATAATGTAAACAGTCATATCTCACTGCTATCGATACCTTATTGGTTGGGACTCCTTTGTCCTTTCCTTGTCCTGTCATCAAATTGTTTCCTCTATTGGTTATGTTGCGGTGAACCGTATGTGTGTCTTAATGAATCGCACTGACCAATATGTGTATACCTTCGCTTTTTATCTTGGCGCCCACTACCATACCTTAAAAGTGTTATTGTAGTTGTGCTAGTAGAAACTTGATGAGGGACTACACGGCGTAGAACGTCATTTGTCTCTTTTTTTGGTTTAACTACTCTATCGGTTTTACTTTATACTCACTAAATAGTAAATTTTCTATACCATAAATATATCATTTGTTTATTATAGCTATAAAACACCGTAAGACAAACTTATCTTTTCGTAAGCTCGTTAAGCAATAGAATTGCGATCGCACTTTTTATTGAGACCGATAAATGTGTATTATTTATTGCCGATGGTCACAAACTCACATCCTAATGTTTTCTGGAATGAGACTATGGTACATAGCGTTTATCTTTTTAGATAAAATACTTTTCAGCATCCTAGAACTGTGTTATTAACTTCATAGAACTTACAAACATGCGGATTTTCAAATTCACATCATAAAAAGCTTAGAAATCAGAAAAATGTTTCATTTTAAAGACTAAATACACTTTTATACGCCAGTAAATACCAATCCGTACCGCGTAGTCGAGGGAAACTCAGTACAAATGTAACGATATGGCTTTTTTCCGTTTCAACATCACCTCTATTTATAGAACCCTCCCCATGAAGACTTCAGGCGAACCTGCGGTTATGACTAAACTATAACGGCTCCCGAATCAATAAAATGTTTCGTTGGCTTTATCCGACAGTTGTAGCAAACTTTCATAGATGGATGAAACTTTGTCTGCGAGTAAAGTTTTACTGCTGTGTAAATTGTACCGTATGTCTCTACATACATTTCATGTCTTTATTCTCCGTCGTATAAAGTTGCATAATTTGTCAGGATAAAGTAGCTACAGGCAACATTGTCTTGTGAAAATTCTGACTAAGTTTTGTAACGGGAAATCGGGACGACGTCTATCAACGTCATTTTTTTTATAGAAAGTTGAAACTGACAAAGTAACTTAACAAACCCATGTTTCTGTGACAATTTCTTGTTTTAAAATACATGCGACATCAATCTTACATCGACTGTCACGTCAGTTGGGAAACTAAAAGTAAAAAGAAAGTAAAATCTGTAAGTTCATCGTTCGTTTCTGTGGAATAATGTGATAAAGTAAGATCGCGTGCCGCCGCGACCCGCGTCTGGGACCTCCGCCACAGTGGAGGCACAAGCAGAAGATATATTTAAAAAAATGTGGCATAAGGTTCTCTTGTATAGGGTATAAGCAGATGCAATGATGTTGACATTAGTTGGTGTCGCATGATCGATGTGTTTTTGGTTATTGATTGCGCCTGAAACTTATTTAAAAGTCAAGTTAACAGGCGCTTTCATACATACACACGGGATTGTTTACATGGTACCGGCCACTGTTGGTTTGATTGCAATTTAGATTTAAGGGATCATTAAGCCTACATTTTAAAAACGTCAGAAAATGTACTAGTGGATAAAGTTGTACGCATTTGTATTACTGTAAAGCTTCATACTGTGGCCTCACTATCAGACATTACAACATCGTACCAAGATCGTTTGTTACGTTCGTCTGCTCCGTGACATTACTCAAATATGTAAAGTTTTCGTTACAAGCTTTCAATTCAGTAGTACGCTAAATTCAGAACTAAATGTCTTTCATTTTCTTGCATGAAATGAAAATTTACATCTCGTTTTCGTGGAAATGGATTATTTTTTAATTTTTTTATGTTTGAAGTACCTATTTAAATAACTTTTTACAACTTGCGCTATTGACATTGGTGCGTCAATCGTAACGAAAAACGCATGGTAACTCGCTGTAATTGTAACATCAATACTGCGTAAACCTGGTGAAAACTCACAGCTGTTACATTAACTAGATGTTACAAAGTTACTTAAATATTCAGTGGCTCGTCGCAAACTGCTCCTAGCAACCAACTATGTACGAATAATTATGAAACTTGGCGTAAGTTCGGCAGTTTGACCAACTTACATACAGACCGCGTACTAGACGCCACTTTTATTACTACTACGAATATAATAAAGTTATTTTGACGTACAAACTTATGATTGACACGCTTCCCGAGTTAGTGGGTCACGCAACTTACGTATGCAAAGTGTATGTTATCGATCAATCAAACTTAAATTAAACAGTAATTGTAGGCGATATTTTTCGAATTCTTTTTTTTCGAACTAATTTGTTCTAATTACGAATTGTAAGTTACAAATGAGCTATTTTGCTTTAAGTATAATATTTATTATTAACTAACTAAGCTGAAATGTTCCCCAGTAAGCCTTAAAATTGTGTGTTCCCATTAAAATTTTGCCTTGCGTTTTGGTAAACGATATTTTTAATACATTAGCAAGGGTTATCCTTGCCACTCCTGTTTGCGTCAGAAAACCCCAAAAGTCCCCTGCATATGCGAAAATTAAATTGGCAATTCAGTTTAAAGGTAGGTATCTGCAGTTCCCCGAATCAAAACACATTTAGAACCCCTTTCTCCCTAACATTGAATTCATACTACGTTCGTATGCAAGGCGCATAAAATGTTGCTTCGAATAAAATTTGAATAGCCGGCGCCTAAAATGTTATTGATTGTGTGTAGCCTGCACCCTAGGTAGTGCAACTAAGTTTTTTATGGGCTGTAACTGTTTTACATACACTTTATTGCAGCTCGTCTTATATATCCACGGTTATGTGTTGTTTTATAGACTTTAGTCACTGTCTAAAAGTATTTATTTAAAATAAATTACTATGGGTAATATATGTCATGTCCAATGTAGGATTTATTCATCGGGTTGCATAGCAAATAGATTTCCATTCAGCAACCTGCTGTACCTACATTATGATTTTCCCTGTCATTGAGATTATCCCGTGTCACTTAACACTCCATATGTATGTATGCATATATGTATATGATATACAATCGTTGGCATTGACACTGACAAGTGTAGCGAACCTGCGTTTTAATATTTCATGATGCAGCGGCGCCGCGGGTACATTTCCATGAAAAATCGACCTGAATACAATTTCCTTTGGATACTAACATTACCACATGGTGACGTCAGCACGGTCTGTTTGCTCCGCCGGCAGACAGGTGTCAGCGCGGAGGTACCGGCGCGGTGCCGGTGATTACCACGCACGCCACTTGACAACACCAATTTACATGCATATTGAATGCTCCTTCAACTTTGTAGCCATGTGCCATGTGGCTCACCTAAGTACTACTTTAATGGAACATTGTGTGCTGGTTTGTTTATTCCATAGAGCGATGTGCGATATTCCCTGACGTAAATTGTACGTTTCAGGCCTTTTTGAAATCAAACTAGTGATTATATGCGCCTGATATGATCATAGATTTATGTTCGTATCTGACACAAAAACTACCACTTCCATTGAGTTCAAAGGGTTCAAAGAGAATTCTATATTTCAGCAGACTAAAGTAGTCTTCGAATATCCAAGATGAAAGTTTCGGTATAAGATTTCCTAAAATTTTCGTTACATTCAAAAATTACAACACTGATTAATCTTGTTCTCGTAAATTCAGCCCCTTTACGATTCTTAAGGGCTTAAAATAAACCAGCTCTGGCATGTCTGAAGAATTAAAAGATTGCGGATTTGAATACCGCCCAAATTTGCTCCTTTGAAGACATTAAAACAGAATTAGGGAAGACTGAAAGTTATTACAAGGGATGAAGTGGTAACCCTCGAATTTCAAAAATAAAATTGGCCAAAGATTAACCAATGATTTGATTGTAGTTTGAATGTGGTCTCTTGGCAGTAAGATAACGCAGCAAGAGATTGCAGGTGTCGCAGTGAGCGCAATGCGGCGCTCTCACTAAATCTACTGCGACCTCAGTTCACGGCCAAACTAAAATATAAGTTAAAGTTTTCAGGCAATACCGTATCGCATTATACATTAGGCTAGATTAAAATTATGATGCATTGCCAATGCAGTTTTTATACTCGTTTTTCAGCAAGATTTAAAAAACTCTTGAATATTCTTCGGAAGAACTTTTAAATGAACCTAAACAATAATTAAGAAAGTGAAACGTCAGGTTTCAATTCAATTCGACATTATCAGATTGAGGTAGTCTTTAAATTTCCCTGATATATTTTAATTGAACTTTTTCTATATAAGTATTTTGAAGCATTCAGTAAAATTATCGAAAAACACATGACGCAATAACTTACTTTAATTTCTAACCTTCACTTTTACATCATCATAATTTGTAGACACAGCCGGACTAATATTTACAAATTGTTCTCGATTAAAAAAAAAGCGTTTTATTATGCCGTTCGGTTACCGGGCGACGATTGTCCCCCAAAATTATAGGATATCGATTGATCAATTAAGTGCGATCGGCCGCGGGTACTACCTGTACTCCAGTTATAGTGGTATTAGTTATGGTAATACTATTTATAGGTTGTGGACGGACTTGTGTGCTTAGCGTATTTACAGTCTTATGTTTTTTTACCCTCAATTACTTATATGGAGACTTGAGGGGTAGTGTGGGTGGTTATGGTGGCTATGTCACCGATAGATACTCGTATGTAACATAAAAAGAGCGGTCATGGTGTTTAGTCGTTGTTTCCTTATCTAGATTATAGTTTCAGGTAGATCTAAGTTATTATCTCAATCTCTATTTTCTCTTTTGCGTTAATTTGTCAGTATTTACTGTTTTCTAAACAGAATTACTGTTCAGTAAAGGAGGACATCGTCATTTTTGAACCACTGAAGAGTCCATGATAATTAAAAACTAATATTTTAAAACATTAAGTAATATACGATTATATATTCTTGTGCAGCTAAAATTCTTTGACCATTACCTACATACCTGAAACGTCGGACTCCCAACCCACCTCAAAAAGCATCCCAAAAGCTGTTATCAGCGATGACGTCACGCCAATCGATATGATTATCAGTAAAGTGTTCGGTTAACAAATTCGGATCGCTTATCGTGGTGTGTCCGCTAAATGGAACGAATTTTGCTCCCTGGAGAGTTCAAGGACGCGTGTCGCGGGCCCTATTCCCCGTCGTGTCTGTGAATATACCCGCGGACGCCTGCTAATAATTTTATTGCCGTCGCTCTACAAAAGTTCAATGTTAATGTTCTGTTGAAGTTCTAGTAATTGTAAAAGGTGTATATGTACTTTTCATGAGGTATTTTTTGGCTTTGTTAGGGAAATTTGATTCTTTTTGGAGATTTTTGAAAAAAGTAAGAGTTAACTTTTCTTTTCGGGAAGTAAGCAAGCTGTCTTGTCCTAATACCTAGTTTCGAGTTCCTTTTAAGCAGATATATTTTTTAAATATTTCATCATTTCTTGAACTCCCGAAAACTTGAATCCAAAATAGCGAAGATTAATCCATCTCCTCGCTACAAAATAATAAAAGCATTATTTAAATGATTGCTGTAACGTGAGCTGGCTGTTTCGTGAGGGATGAGGTCGTCGCTCTGAGAGGAAAGCAAAATAACATGAGGTTGAAGGATGAAGTGAACTGCCAAAGTTGAACCCTTACCAAATGTAGGTGGATTTTAATCTTATATTTTTGTATGATATGTATCTTCGTTCTGCTGTTTACTTACGTTTGTGGTTGAGGAAAACGACAAATTCAATGTAACTAAGTGTCTAGTCTTTGCAGACTCTTAAATATTATTATGGAGGTAAATGAGTTTTGGAAACGTATGTCATGTGCTTATTTTGCACTAAATATAAATTGGCTTACACATCGTTTTAACCTTTCAATTTTTTTTATAACTGTACATGTTTTCTTTGGCTTGTACTTTTTGTACAAATTCTTAATCGTGCCATGCATCCAATTAGCGACAATGTTTGTCTATTTGTCCGTCTATAGTACAACGTCGCCTGACTCCCTGCAATGCTAGTGATGAGCGGTAGATAACCAGCTGACGTCTTGGGGCAACGACTTCACTTTAACTTCCATATTATGGACGCTAGAAATGTTTTAAAACTTTCGCGAAGTGAATTAAAGTTTTGTGACACAGTTAGACCGTATTTAAATTGGTTAAAGTTTTAGTTATGAAATTTCATTTGATAAATCTGCTAAAAGTTTTAGGAGTTTAATTTTTCGTTGCAATTTACCAATTGTTTTTATTCGGGATGATTATTCGCCATATTTCAACAATATTGGCAAGTTGTCAAATAGCATCCGCAGAGAAAAATATTACCTTACGAGTAACGCTACATTTTCCAAGAAATTATACAATCGACGTTTTACTTGATGTAATAATCTAGACTACAAATCGCCTGCTTATGCAGTCGACTCCACACTATTCAAGGACACATTCAACAAATAAAAAAAAGCAATTGCATTTCATTTCTATTGAAAATGAAAATCAATATTTCTAGGTAGTGATAAAAATAAATTAGTTTTCAAATACAGAGGGACTGCGGCATAATGACTGCAATTGCCGTACTGATTTATTACACGTGTAAATTTTGTTTTATGAACACTGTGTTTGGGCAATTGGCCGGCGGAGGGTCGGGGCGAGGGTCGCCGCCGACAGGTCCGCCACCCCTCGGCACCCGGCACCACACGGCTCACCTCGCGGCATCGCTCCTGTTTGCTCAATACACTTTATTTCGCCGCCAATAAATCCCGCGCCTAATAACGTCGCGTCATGATTTAATACGCGCCGCGGGGACCGCAAATTTATTTAAATGTTTTCTATCAGACAGAAAAACGTTGATTTACCGTCTGAGCGGTGTGCCGTTGTATTGAAATATATTGCTTACTTAGAATGGAGATACACCTGCGCATATTGTAATACTTAGGTACAGTTCATCATGTAAATGAGGAGTTCGGTGATCTGATTTTATTGGAATAGACGGCTGGTTTCAAAAACTTGAATTACACGTAGATTGTATTGAGCAATATTTTCGTCAGTTTTCTACAATTTAATTAGTCCCTAAATTACATATTGCAGCACCGTGCCTTAACATTGAACTCGGTATCGATCGCCATCCGAAATGTTACTTCATTTGTTCTAGTTCAGGTGTTAGTTTATTATAAGTGTTCCTCGCCACGCGATCTCCCAGATAACACTAACCTTTTTAATTCGGCTTGAGGGAGCACTCGATGCGCAATAATAGCAAGCTTGTTACATCACCCCAACGTGTTGTACAGACCTTATTAAAATATTAGCTCGTGGCTTATTCGCGCACAGGTTTTTATCTATATAAGGGCTTGTGCAGATAGGAAACTAATTTCATATAGTAATTTTATGTGTGGTATTGAAGTTATGTAACCGTTAAGCATTGCAACCTAATTTAGCTTGTCATAATTTTAGAAGAAACCATCCAATCAAGTTCCACTGCTTGTGGTCAGGAATATAGATTGTTGGTTTTTTTAACTCTTTACTTCGACATGAACTTAGTCAAAAGCTTGAAGTTAGCAGGATAGTCGCGTTAGAAGGTTGTAGAACTACTCTTATAATCAGACAGTTATCTATTTCCTATTTTACACTATGAGCTGTGCAAAATGCTTCCCAGTATCGGCAATTTCATTAGCGACTTAACTCAAGAACTTTGCTCAAGCTCCTGCTCTCGTTCTGTCCGAGACCTTATTTCCTTTAGAGTCCCTATGAATGGGGTCCCGGTCCGTGTCTCAAGGTGCAGGAAGCGCGGCGTGTTCGTTGTGCGGCGTATAATAGCGGCCTGTACACACGTGCGCGTTATCTCGCGTGCTGTTTGCTCTGGATTAGACGCGCGCCGCCGCCCGCGGTCGCCATGTCCACTGTCAAGTTCAAAATGTCAAAGACACTCGGAGCCGAATTGTCGAAGGTTATTTAACATCGTAAAACGTTGACGACATGTTTTTGTATCCTGGTCAAGATTGTCATACAAAATGTACAATGAAATTATTGTTTATCTTAGGAGCGCTAAGAATGACCACCTACATAAGTATCTTTAACCAAAATAAACATTTGTAAGATGATATATGTCTGTCTTTGTGTAAACTAATTCACATTTTCAAAAGGTAATTTGTATCCATATAGGCTGACGCTTGATCAAACCTTGCGCAATAAGGTTCTGTTTATGCAAAGCTAATCTAGTAATATTGTTCGAAATCATAACACGGGATAAAGGCCCCGATAATATAGAGTGCTAATGTGTCACTTGTGAGCTAGTTCCTTCATAACTATTACGTCAAGCTATAGTTTGCACGAACTATAATAATTAGTTAGCTTAGAGTATAAGTCTTAGTATTAGTGTTAGGAATTGTTTGCAGTTGATATGTAAACTTTATAGTAATTTATCCTGTGTAATCAGACCCTGGTCAAAATCAGGCCTAAAACTACTTACCATACCCTAGCTCGTGGCTCACATCCTACTGAAACAATAGACGCCATATATTATATACCTAATCCAGTACAGTATATATAGGTACATGGCATTAGCCTGGATATTGCTTAAAGTAAGAGTCGCGTTTAACGCTCGCGAATCGTGTATGCCTAGCGACCCGACGCCGGATTACTACGACTTAATACGTTTTCTGACTATACATACATACGTATCTATATATGTTTGATAGAAACACCAGGCATTAGGCAATTCGTTGATACTGAACTCTACAATAGATAATTCAATTGGAGGTTCTTTGGGGTGATTTTTTTTATTATTGACTATTACTTAATAATAGGATTATATTTTTAAATGTTGTTAGTTAATTTCATGAAACATTAAAATAAAACGTTCTAGTAACCATACCTTGACATGTCTAACTACTTAGAACTGAAAATTTCTGTAGAATGATACCTTTAGAAATTATAGGCAACTCCTAGGCACTACTCCTTATACCAATTGACAGCTAAACTTTCAATACAAATTGCCTAAAACACTACAAATAACATTGTAGAGTTCAGAACTGCGACCATTTACGACAATGTTCCAATTCAAATCCCTCGGCTTTTGTTCCAATTGTTTCGTCGAATTGAATCCCTCTCAAATATAGAAGTCTCCCAAGACAGTCCTGCGACTAAATAATACGGAAAAGGGTCGCTTTTCCCTTTTATGTGTTTCGTATTTTTTATTCTTTTTGCAAAGAATATTTGTATGATACACCTGTTTGACTGTAGAACAATTTAGTTGTGAATATTGAATTTATCTTATGAAAGTTTATTTAAAAATATTGACATCCCTATATTATTACTACTACTATCAAAATAATATTAATGAATGTGGTTTAGTTTGAGCCAATTTTGTTATATTATTTTAACTATCCTAACTAGAAGTTTCGATTTTCTATATCCTGAGAGACCCTGAAACCAATTCAAGGGTTGTTCTAAAAACTATTGACACAGATACAACGATTACAACAAATGCCTCAACATTTATCATATCCACTCCATGTGACCTACAGCCACGTGGCCTTGTAGATACAGGACTATATCTACATCTAACATAATGCGATACAACATTAAAGGTGCAAGAAGTAACTGCGCTATCGCTGCACTTCTAAACACGAGATTACGGCTTAGGATTAGATATACTTCAGTAAACATTACATATACACACATATACAGGGTGACTTCGAAGTCGTGGGCAATATTTTAAAAGACACTATTAATGACACTAATTGCGTTAGGGCTATTTTTTACGTAAAAAAAATAATAATGTAGGTTTATTACCTTTTATAAGTTCCGCGCGGCCGTGGATGATGCGACGGCCGCGTTTACATATTTTAATACTTTAGATCATTGGCATCATCTGATTAGTTTTGTTTTTTTTTTTCAATAGTAATTTATTACGGTAGTATGTCACTTAATATTGAAGTATACATTACATTTTTAATAACTAGGTAACATTTTTTTTTTGCGTAAAACTAGTCCTAACGCAATTAGTGTCATTAATAGTGTCTTAGTTTAAAATATTGCCCACGACTTCGAAGTCACCCTGTATAAGAGGTACGCGTAGGTACTAATATACAGTGTGTTGGTGTTCTAACCCACCGGATGTTGTTTGCAAGCATTTGAGTAGGTACATATTACAGCAAAGGTTACGCGAAGGACAACCGATATCGGAATTTCAAATACGGACGTGGGAATAGCTAGCAAGGAAATATATAATGTATCAGGATTGAATATTTGAATTTATGAATTAATAAGTGATATTGTTCTCTTGTTTTCTGTATTGAAAGGGAATGTGGAATATTTCTGTATATTGTTATCTTGGCTCATTAGTTTGTGTCAGACGCTATATACCACTCTTTAGTCGCAAGGTTGCCTTTCACAAACATCTAACGATTCGATCTGCACTTCTCGGTATAAATAGGGATATCCAAAAATCCAAACCCAGATCAATTTGAGGGCGCGACGAAGTCTTATGCTACTTGTATCTCTATGACGATAAGTAAAGTATATTACATACTTAGTTAAGAATTTAATCTGCTCTTAAGATTACTTTATATTTCATTTTCATCACAGTATTTCGGAGGGTGATTTACAACAAAACTGAATATATTCATACGTACACGCTACCTACTCTTGATACTACATAGTCTTATATTAGTAACGTTGGCTACTAGTTGTCATACCTCTCCCTGCGTATGAGTTCGGCGGTGTATGTTCTGTGTGTCGCTGGGTAAGGCACGGTGCGCGGGCGCAGCGGGCGCGGGCAGCGGCGCGTGTCGGCCACCTGTCGGCCACCGGTTCGGGCCCGACCCCTCAACACCGCCGCCTTATTAACCGAACTTTATTCCAAAATCCTGCATGCTAAACGTATTAAATTAGTTCAAGATTTTTTGGTATTTGAATTCATTAGCGAATATGCCGATGTAAATAGGACATATGAAGCCTTTTATCATTTCATAAATGGTGTTATTAGAGCACTTGTGGCATGAGAATTTTGAAAAACGGCTAACATTACATTTTAATTAGACATAAACAAAAATAAGCACTTGTTAACTCAACGCGGATAAACAAAAAAACTGCTGATATTTTAGATGAATTTCGTCACGATATTGCTCCGTCAGCAGTTTTACAGACACATGTTTTATTGTTGGTGTCGAGTATAGTTCCTCAAATAATGAGTCACACATCGTACGATGTTTTCTGCTGATGAGACCGCGCGAGATATAACACATTTCGTAACTGCATCGCGTGATTGATATTTGATGCTCCGATTTGTTATTATGGGTAACACACTTTCATTCCAATCGAATTAGACTACTTTAAAATTCATTTGTTTCAAATTGTAGATGAAGCCTAATTTAAAGAATCATGTAGAAGATAATATATTATATCAAATTTGTGTTTGTGATGTATTAAATGATTTTAATACATCGACAAACACATCATTAATTAGTCCGGGATTTGAACTAATGCGTGTGCACATCTGCTATGTATTGGTTAATTAATTGGATGAAAATCTAGAGCCTTTCCAACACTATACCCTCCTTTAAGGAATCTCTTGTCGGACAATTATTTTAAGCTAACTTAAGTATTATTCAAAGACAAAGAAGCAAAACTAACTTGACACTCTATATCTGTATAAAATGTGCTCGTTAAAATTGAACAGTTAAAAAATAGGCCTAGATAATCACAGCACGTAAGCCATGTTGATATAATTCTAGGTATTCTACGGAATTAGATCAATAAATACCAGCCAAATGTCAAGGTTAGCTTATTAAAGGAGTTTGCTTTCGTCTAGTTCGGTATGCCACGCCGGCAAATATGAATCAACTTGTTACTCACGATTATGTATAAAATATAATGATTATTAGGATACCAAAAGTTATTTATTTTTTTAGCCTTTCCAGGGTTTAATAAAAATCTAGTTAACTATTAATTAGTGTTTATGTACTTGCCGCATGATTTTTGGAAGGCTTTCAATTTATTTAATAAACTAACTGTGATAACTTAAACTCAAACTAGAACGATACCGAAAAAGTATACGTATTGACGCGCTCAATTTCCATAGAGAACAGTTTAAATTCAAAATTACTATATTATTGTAATGTTTTTATTACGAATTTATTCGTTAGAGTTTTTATTACGAATTTATTCGCTAGTAATGTTGAAGAAAGAAGAAAGAAAGAAGAAAGAAAGAAAATAACTTTTATTACGTGAAGATAAAATTAATGATTAAATATATAAATTATGTGGAAAGTTAAATCACAGACTCTGAAATCTTCAAGTTACTGTCTTGTTACTAGTTAGTTGTTATCAAAAATCATTCTAGAATGAATTAAAATGAGCAACTTTGAGTTGCCACACACCATCCCCTAACAAGCGCCGCCAGCAAAGGGGCACGTGCGACTCACCGCTTGACACATGTCACGGACCGGTACTTACATTTTTTGAACCTTACTATACTGTACAGTCAGTATCAGAAGTTGGTTAACACAAACCGATTTACAAAGTGTCATTATTTTCTATGACATGTACGAATTGGTACTTAGTGTGTTTTAACTATACCAGGTGTCAAGCCTATTTTGTTACTTAATAGCACAACAGTAATTAATTGAATTCGATTGTGTACAGTTCGTTTGAAAATCTAAACGTGTTAATCGACTTTTGATGCTGACCGTACAATGTAATATTCACCATTTTTTGTACAGATTATATCTAGTTGCAATTATAGATGAGTCATCTTTACGACATATTTAAATTAAATTTCTTAATATTTAGTCGCGTCATTGAGTCAGTTTGTCTGAGACAGATGTCTGGTATTACTACCGTTTATAAGCTTTCGAAATTTGTACGCTTTTTTATGTAATCAAGTCGGTGGTGTATAATAAAGAGATATTGTTGCTCCATTTTTGTGAAATATTGTCCAGCTTATTACATATAGCGAAAGTAAAATAGAAATCTTTCTTATTTTTTGGGAACTTTCATATTTCATGAACCTTACTCACGACACATTTTGTATAATTTATTTTCTCAATACATTTATTTATGTGTGTAGAAATATAAATCATATAAAACATGAAAACATCCAGATGTCTTAATTTAACTAAAACCCTTCACAGCACAATTACTTAGCCACTCCTAAACACAATCAGGCTGTCAGTCATCCAGAGATTATCCAAAACGATATTTATGTACCCCTTTATTTTACAAATAGAGGTATACAGAAGCCTATACACTTAGACTGTTCGTACACGAGGCGACCCAAGTCTCCAATACCCAACAACTTTAATCTACAACGGCCTATCGCCTTGCGAACTTATACATTTACTACACACGGGTACGCATTCGCACGAAAACTAAAGTATTCCGATATTGGTAACTTTCGTCGCGTACGGTATGAAGGGTTTAAGTTCTACCAAGAATTGTATTAATGAGGGTCGTTCAAGGGGTCGCCTCCGCGTTTCGTGTTTTGAGGTTTTACATTGCCTTATTATCGTCAAGTTGGTATTATTGGCATTATTGCCGCCGGCCATATGGCCATATGGTCGCACCGGCAGGTTTCCCGCGCGTGCCGGCTCGTATTACAAGGGACTTCAATTAATTGTTATTATACGTTGTAGTCAACGCCTTCCGAGCCACTGGTTATTAGTTAATATTGCATCGTGTAGGATTACATCGATATACATCAATGGACTAATGTATGTCGGTGACTTATTTATTCGTGTAATGTGTTGTAGAAGTAGAAAGAGTTTTTTCTTTTACTATAGTTTAATAAATTATTGATTTCATAAGGTTTAATTTAGTTGAATGGTCAATATGTCTAGATAACTTCAATCTCGTATGTTTGGTTTCGTATTTAAGTATAATTCTTGATACAGATGTTCCATTATAATTAAAGCCTAAATGGCTTTAAATTTGACTAAAACTTGAGTTTGGGTTTAAAATACTTCTTACTCACACATAACTTTCAAGACACTTAAAACCTACGTGCTTTGTAACTAAAATAACTAATCTTTAGTCCACTCAGACATGCAATTCCACTCGATATTCCTGAAAAGCCATCTAATAAATCTATTTAATGACTGCACAATTAAATTAACGGCTTTCAAAGAGTTTTGTTCGGTCGCTAAACGTCCATTCGTGGTTTAAGTCGATTAACTAAGTAGTAATAGTATAATTGATATGTGTCTGCATGCCGCCTGCGGTGATGGCCGGGTGATGGCGGGGTGATGGAGGGGTGATGGTGGGGTGATGGCCGGGTGACGGTGGGTGACGGCGGGTGTTGACGTTTCCACGTAATGTTTTCATAACAATTTGTTAATTAATTTGCTGATGTTACTTACGCATAGTTGAACTTTGGGAATGCTCGATAGATTAATGTGTTGCTAATGTCGGTCTTAATGGTTTTGATTAATTACTGTTAAGGCTTTTAGGTTTATTAGAAGAATGCGTGGTAATTGAATGTAGGGTTTTCCCTTCAATTTCATTTTGAGATTTTTACGTACGTGATTTTGAGAACGTAGAATTTTTTTTAAATTGTTCGTTCAATTATTTTGCTTAGAATTCTGAAAAATACAGAAGTTTGCAAATAAAGCTGAGATAAATGCGATCTAACGTTGAACTTGAAATTGAATAACATGAGAATATTTTTATCTCGCCTATAATTAAACGAAAAGTCCAGTTGACTCAATTTGACAACTATTACTTACTTCTACATATATTTAATTCCGGATAAATGACGAAGTTCCTAGTCACCCTTATAGTATTCTCAACACGGTCTACAGAACCTTTCCCTTAACCTGTCTGTAAGTCTGACCCGGCCTCTACAATGCCATTGTTATCGCTCGCCTTTCCGTCGCTTTCATGCCGAACTGTAACTTGTGCCATTGTCGGCTGCCCGTCGGCCGAGCGGACAAAGATAATGGCTTTCTGCTCTATAGCCGCCCCTTAGATCACTGAAACTATCGATAAATGTACCTAAGGATCTACCTATAAAGAGTTAACTATTGTTTTGTTTAAAATAATGCTTGGAAAATGTTTCTTATCATCAAAACTGGGATTGTAAGGAAATTGGAAAGAAAAGGAAATATTTACCTTCTTACAAGAGCAAGCCTTCAACCATCTTTAGCTGCGATATCTTTTTCGATAGTTATTAACTAGGATAAAGTTCGTTGATTTGAATTATTCAATTTATCATATTACCTATACATCCCAGTTTTTGGGATTGACGGAGTGTGTTTAAGGGCCATCTCCGTACTTCGTGGAGAAACAATATTTTAAATCACGCAAAGTTTTCATCACCATCAGTCACATCACACAATAACTATTAATTTATGCACATAGATTCCAACAAGCTAAGTAATTGGAAACGATTTTTCCACAAGCATTTATTTCCACATTTCTGGCTAGTAACAAGCCATTCTCTTAATTGAAGTGTATTAAAATGTTATCGCTCTGACTAATGCCTATCGCAATTTCCGTGTAATAAACTGCATTTGATGAAAGACGTACTGAAATACCCGTTCACGAAAAAAGTACACACAACTTTGATCCTTAAGGTCTTTAAGATAGGGGGTAAAGTTGATTGGGTTGTTTTTCGCTATTGCATAGTGCATTATCTGGTCGTTACGGTATTCAGTGGCGATGTGTGGCACTAGAAGAGTTTACGATCGCGTGGAAAATACGTTTTATGTTCCGACAGTAAGCAAGGATGGACCCGATAGATATTAAAGTATAGCCTTACTCCAGCAGTGAATGCACCATTAAAAAGTTTTAGACGCATGTTACTTTGTGTTTTGACAAATAGTGCAATGGCGTCTTTGATATATGAGCATACTTTCTAGTTGTGTTATCTTAACGTCAAAATTAAGATGTTAGCTTACTTTCTCTGATTATTTTGCAGTTGACGGCAAATATTGCATTAAAAATACTATTTTACAAAGGCAAATGCCTCCCTCTTAGAAGCCTCTTAGTGCCTTTGCCCAGCCGTGGGGTAATATAGGCTTATAATAAAAAAATATTTTATGTAAAAGACCACCCCTACTCATTCACGTAACTTAAACTAAAATAGAAAGGCGCAAGAACACACCGCGGCATCGACATCGACCGTCAATTGTCTTCTTAGAATCGTTATCAATAGGAACGATAACCAAACAAATCTGAATAACAGTTATGGGTCGGCTGCAAACACGGCCCCTTAGAGCTCTGTATAGAGGAATAGAGCGGAGTAGTGCGGAGTAGTGCGGAGTAGAGCGGAGTAGCGCGGAGTACAGCGGAGTAGAGCTGTGTAGAGCCGTAGAGCGACAGTTTACGAGGCAATCTAGAGCATCTTTTATGCGGATCGTATCTGTGCCGGGAGGCGCAGACGTGCCGGCGACACGGCGGCGCGCCGGCGCCCGCGGCCAGCTAGGGCTGTTACACGCTGACACACACTGTGATGAGTAACGTGAGGGTTGAGAAGATTTTACGTTTGAACTATTAAAGTGTGAGAAGGTTTTAGTTTTAAGAAATGGTACGTGTCGTTATTGTATAATAATATGTTTGTGGTGTTTAAAGTAGGCTAACTGTTTACTACAAAGTTTTACTTTTATTGCAACGAAAGGACTGTATACTTTTTGGTTACTGCTACGTTATAAAATAACAAAACTAAAAAATATAAAAAATGTGTTTACGTAAAATGTATGATAACGTGTTTTTCGGATGAGCCCTACCACTAGTTCTTAGGCCAAACAAATTCTACGTTAACTTATATTACAACTAAAGACAAGAAAAGACAAAATAAAATAATTTATTTGTGTTGATAGCCCTTGATTCAAGTTACTGTTATCAAAGTTGAAGAGCTAATCAGATAATCAAGACTTAAGAATCAAGTTTTATTTCTTAGAACTGACTTCTTTAGAAAGAAATAAAAAGAGATCTAGTTTTACTAAAAGAAGTTACCTAAAATACATTCAACATTTCTATCATCAGGACCCAATTGTTACCGTGTTACGACAGCGATACACAAAAAAAACTTGTAGAAAAAACGTGTCACACACAATTACAGCACTTCTTACTACAGTCAATGAAATATTATTGAAATCATTATGAGAAAAGAGTTACGTGATCTCACTTAAATATTAAGACTGGATATTTTTTATGAAGAAGTTGTAAAATGGCACCCCTAAAAGTGTAGAATAAGCTTTGTGAGACAGGCGTCGCAAATTGGAGCTTCTGCGAGTCGAGAGTCTTGACACAATCCGTGACGCTTGTTAATTGTGGCTCAAATTAAGAGACGGAGTCAAGGTTTATTCATATGTTAGACAACGTTTATTTTCAGGAAGTTTGACCAAACTGCCGTAAGTTTTCTACAGGATTTATTTGCATTTGCATTTGTTTTATGTGTGATAATTATTTGATGTCGTATTATTGGTTACGCTTTCTAATATTTAAAATCAAGTTACTTATAATCATGCTTCGTTTTCCTAATCGTTGATTCATAATAAATTGAAACTTGTGTAATGTATTTGATATAATTGGGATATGTGATACTTAATACACATACTGGTACTCAATATATTTATTTGGTAGATTATTAAACTTTTAAAATTGCAGTATAACCCGCAGAAAGGTTTCTCATTAATATGGTTTTATTATGAAAGTAAAACCTATGTGGTGTGTCTATGCGGTATAGAAACACCTTATAGAAAAGGTACTTAGTAGTATTTCAGTATTTATAAAGCTGGCATTGTGCCCGATGTGTTTCCTAAGTATAAGTGATATTTATGCCAGAAAACCGTGTTAAATATTTTCTGGACTTTGAATAACTCTGACGTGTGTCCTTGAAACTTTTGAATGTCCCTGTTTTGTATAATAGTTTGATTTGATCAACGTGTATATGCCTATTCATCTAGTAATATTCGAATAAAACCAAGTGTTGACATGAAACACTTAAATGTGTTTCATTAGAACGCGTTTTTTATTTGTACAAATGAATTACTTTATAAAATCACTCCAAAACTCTACACACAGTGTCACAGTTAATTTTTACAACTTGCTCAGACATTTGAACAAAAACGCTTCGTACAGCAAAGTTTGCGATCATTTATGTTCACGCCCGATTAGCAAGGGTAAAAGTGCTGGAGTGGCACCCACATGGGAACGCTCCACTCAATAGAGCGCGTGCCGGTAAGCCTTGCTAATACGACGCCCGTCAAAAGGCCGCTCCAACCATTCATGCCATGCAAATACACGGAACAAATCATTCGCAGTTAAGTACGGGAAAGTACAATCACACTTTCATATTGACAAGTTCTATAGCATCCAAGACACCGTAAAGTTTTTATAACTTTTAAATTGAATTATTACTTATAAAAAGAATCTCTACATAAAAAGAGCTAAACTCGTGTTTTAAACAATTGGCTACAAAATAATTCAAGTTTTATAGATGTTCCGTAGCCGCAGTGTAGCGCTACGTGGCTACGAGACCGGGTTACGAATGATAGATGGTACTCTGCAGTTTGCGTAACATACTTACTACGACTACTTTATTTTACTCTTATTTGTATGTTTGTGGAGCTGTCGTCCTCTATGTAATTCAAAAAACTTTAGACTAGAATATCTTTTGGTATCTGGTGTGTTAATTGAAGGTGATTGATATGACATTTCTGTGATTTTTATGTATTTTCTAGAACATCAATAACATTCAAAATTATTTTCTAAAACAATAATTTTCATCTTAGTTTTCGGACAGATACCGTGATGTTTAAATGTACATTTTTCTAAACATTACACAAAACCACGTGGTTCAAACGGAACTACTTAGGTATATCTTATCCGAGCATCTACTTTACATATTACTGCCACAGAACTACTGTCGAAATGCTTTACAGTTAGTCAGTTGCCTACAGTTACAATAACCCCGTGCCCCAGTTAATATTTACGGCTCGCACAAAATGTGAAACATATTTTATTTGATACAGCCTTCCCTGACACTGAACTGCCGAACGAATAATTTATCGCCCACACTTCCGACACTCGAGTTAACTTGTGTACCGTTAATATTCAGGTTATTTATGCATATTTGTAAGGCTCATGTATGTTGAAGTAGAAGTTTATAAGAAAAATATTCATTTTACTAATTTAACTCTCCTAACAACTACAGGCAGCATGACAATTTAGGACAACTTTTAGCAACTTTCAGCTATAAATAGAGCAGTTAAAGTACTACAAATATCTTTTGGCCCATTGATGACATTAGCATGCGAGCAACTGTCTGCATATTCACAACAAGAATCAACTTAACTGTCAGTCAAAAGTGACAGTTTTTCATATATGACGGCATTAGCTCTGATTTCGATTCTGATAAAAATACTTTTACCATAGTAGCCATGTAGAGATATTATTTTTAATTCCTATGACATAAGGAAATAACTTCACGTATATTAGAAATTATCGTTTTACTAATATTGATATTATAGTGCAATAACCACCGTCAAATTGCTGTCACTTCATAAGAGGCGTTAAGCCGCTGAAGTGCCTTATCATTGGTCTGTACAGTCCATATCCACGTCCCACTGTGGACCAGATTGAACGTTTACGACATGTCAATCAATGATGAAGCTCCCACTGCGAAGCCTCCAGTCTCCCAAACATCAATATTATAGCTTCCCCGATATTCGGATTGTCTCCATCGATTCCATGAATGTAGGGCACTACGAGTTTATTAGCTCGTAAAACTTCATTACATACAGAAAACAATAATGTGTATCGATCTATCATTGACTGTCATAAACACGTTATGGATGAGGACTTCATTTGGGTTTAAGCTGAACTGTTCATACGATAGTTTAATTAGATACAAAGTGGGTAAAGATAACATGTATTAGCACAATCCTATATGAACCCAAAACTGATACTTAAGTAGATTATTCTAAGGTGATTTTCTAAGCTAAAGGTGATCTAAAGCTTTGTATAACACCTCTAATTAAAAATAAGTGTAATTCTAAAGATATTGCAAATAATGTGGATTGTTTTTTGGTCCTAAGAAAAACTAAATAAGGTTGTCAAAATCGTGAAACAACTTATACGTTTTTGTGAGGCTTAGTTAAATAATAAGCTAATAGTAAGAATACTATTATAATGTCAGAAGTTGATGACTAACATTCCTCCTTTTTCCTAATATTTTCCTCCCCGACAGGGTCCACAGTTGCTACTTTGTTTTATTTAAGACCTTTATACATTCATCATCATCTTCCTGTCCTTTTTTTTACGTGGGGTCGTCGCAACACGTTTTTTTCTTCCATTCTCCCCTACTAGACATCACACTATCATTTACTCCTTTTTCATTAATATTTAAGACTTTGTACATTGTGGAGCGAGATAAAGGCTTGAGTATAATTAATGTTATGTTGTGTATTGTTCCAGCCACCGAGCTAGACTTGCTGGGCGCTCTGTCGCTGCAAAACACGTCGCGCGCCGGCGTCACCGTTGCGCCGGGCATGCAGCCGCAGCGCACCGCATACACATTACAAGGTAAGCCATCAATAAATAACACGTTATTATATAAATATAAGTAACGTATGTGCAACACAAATATCTAGCTAAAGATATAGGGGAAGTTCGAGGAAGATAGGCTTAAAGGCGAAAGAGTATGCAATCTAACTAAACGAATGACTCCAGGTTACCCGTCTTTGTGTTCTTAGGCTTGTAATTATTATTTGGTATCACAGCAACGATTTATCAAAGATGAAACCTTTTAGATATATCTGTGATTAAGAAAACCAACTGTCCTATTACATTAAATAAAGATTTACAGAAATGTGTCGGGCACTCGGACAAACTGGCGTCACACTTATAAATACCAAAGCACCGTATTTAAGGAGATTGTGAGGATAAAGCCATCACCTGCGGAATATTCAGTGGGCCTCAGTAATGACCGCTGCCCCAGTTCCCACTTCAAAACAAATAAACCCTCGCCTCGCAGACGTAATAAATAATCTGACGCAATAAAACAAACGCTGAATACTTGTATGATACATGTTTAGTACTTACTTATGAATATGGTTATTATTTGGCTCTTGGAACTATCGATCTATGTATCTAATAGCTATAAATTGGAGTTTGAGGTTTAGGTAAAAAATATTTAATAGAACGGCAGGATTGTTACGCGAGGTGCAGAACAATCGCAACTGTGACTTCACAGTCAGATATATTATTTTTTGTACGAAAACAAAATGATATTTTTGACAGCGAAATTGCTATCGCGTTTGTTTTGTAGGAGTAGTAATTACATACCTAATACCTAATATGTCTGCGGTTTATAAAATAATACCGACAAGATGATTATGTGAGTTCGGGCATAGTAGTATATTAAGCTGTGTTTCGGCTGTCGTATAAAACCTCTCAATTCTTGTGTACAAAATAAAGTCATAGAATCTAATAAAACGAGAAAGAAAACGTTCAAAACTATGTGTCATATTCTTAGAAAACTTCAGCAAAAAAGAGAAGTTTTATACAAAGTTAGTTACATAATAGTGTGGCTGTTGAACGGATGAGGTCACGTAGCCGCGAGTTGTGAATGAAAGCCCTGGAGGGATTGTTCCGCCTGCGGAAGTTCCGGAGCGGAACGGAGGCCTGACCTTACCGGCTGCCGGCTTTCAGGTAAATGCGTGGTAAATGACGGCTTTTGAGTTATTGAGCCGTTTCTGAATATGTAACTTTGTTAAAAATGAATCAAGTCATCAAATAATGGTTTTAAATAGTTCTGCTGCTCTTTTTGTGTTTTAAATTTATTCCCTTCGCGCCTATTTGTTAATTTCTAACTGAAGCTATGGTTTCAACGTTTATTCTTCTTATAATCATTTACGTTAATCAACTAAACAAACGAAATCTTGAACTTCATGGTATTAGTTTCTATAGCTCAAAAATACTGCAATATTCTGCACTTAAATAAACATCCAGAATGTCGTACCTCATATTATCAAAAGTGCCTCAATGCCTCTACACGAAATCAAACTATCGACGACCTGCAATAATACATCCCTCTAACCATTAATCGACTGCAACAAATTGTTACCCATACATTACTGGCTACATACAGCAGACGTAATGAGTCACATGTCTGGTATCGTTAATGGAGTAAACAGTGTCGGCCCGTGGATGCAATACATTCAGGTGCTCCTCCCACCAGTGCGGGGTGATGGCCATTAGCGATTGGCACGCCCGCGCCTTCGCTGCGATGCACTGCATGTCATGTATTAGCGGAGTAAGATGTAAGTTGTGTCGGTACGATAGATGGGCTTGGTAGATTGTGAGGATCGAATAGAGGTAGATTAAAGTTTCGTGACAGTGATTTGTAATGTCTTATTTGTTTGGTACTTTAAAACAGTGAAAGGAAAGGTAATGTATGTTTATTGTAGGAATAGAGCATAGAGACTAGATTCTAAAAACTACGACAGTACACAACTGTATGTAGCTTTAACTGCCCGTTCGAATAGAAATTATGTTACAGCCGGCAGGCCAATTTAAATTTTCTAATGTTCTGAAATTGAATTAAACTATTCATATGCTAGCCTAGATATAGGTATACGCTGAAACTAACTATCCCTAAGCAAGTGATAGTACTACTTCTTTAGTTCCGTAACTAAATATTGTCATGTTAATTAACCTTACGTTAATTGCTTACTTTGTGTAGGTGTTCGGCGATGTAATATGATATGCAAAGACAATAGGGCGCTCAATTGATTCGCCTTCGTTTGTTTATGGTGAGGGGAAGAACAAGGCTTTGCTCCCCGCTTCTTTAGGCATCGGCTGTTCTGCCTCAAGCGGAAACAATAACATGAAGGGTTTCTATTATGCATCATAGTAAAGATAACACGTTTGCTTTGTGAGAAATTGCAGGGTATCTGGTCTCTTGATCTGATTTCTGTGAATATTCCGCGTCTAATTTTAAACCAACCAGGTAATGGATTAATTTCCTCGCAATTAGTATAGAACAATAAAGGTTCGGTAAACCTTCGCCATTAAAATACATTTAGCGAACCAAAAACAAAAAGCCCTTTCAGCGGCAGATTAATGAAAACATTTGCCCTTATTTAATTATTCGCGAACAGATCCGTGGGTTTGTTGGTGTAAATTGGTTGTGATCCGGTGTCGGTCCGGGCCGGCCGGCAGACGGGACGGCTCCATTAGCGGGCGGCGAGCGGTAAGCCGGCCGGCAAATATCCGCCATCCCTCCGAGACCGGTGATTAACTGGCCTCCACGCTGCCCTGAATATTATGACGGGAATCAGGGCTGCCATGCTCGGTTTGCACTTCTAATTGCCTGAAATTTGTGGGAAATTTTGAGGATTATGTTTTGTTCGTTAAACGTTGGTATGAGATCAAATTGACAGTTGTTGAATACTTATTGGCCTGTTTGTCTCAAAACTTTCGAATCAAAGTAATAACATGCTTCTAAATAGCATATTGTCCGCCTGTTAGTAATTTTATTAGTTCAAATAAAACATATTGTTATCTAAAAATAATAACATAAATCGTCGAGAGTGCTAATAAAAAAAACATGCCACCCTAACAAAGAGATCAGATATAATAATATAACTTGATAAACACTATTTTATAATTAAAATACGTCACAAAGCATTCACGGTGCATTGGCGGCAACCCTACATATTCGGGGACCGTTTTCGCATTTCACTTACGCGTAACCTAATCCTCGCCATTAAGCAAGTTGCGTGCAACGTCGTAATTGTCGAAGGGTGTTCACCCTAATTTGTGGGGATCACCGCCAGTGCCATATTGTCTCGTTGCTGGTTCAAGTGTCAAACGCCAAAAGCTCGGATTAGGGGCCCAACGACACTGTTGTAAATACGGACCATTCATGGTAACACTGGCTCATTGACTGAGTGTGAAAAAGCAGAATAAATCGTCAGGTCGTTTCTCATTCGTACTTTTACGGTAATCTTCGGTTTTTCAATGCGTTTGAAGTGTTAACAATGGGATGTCATATTAATGTTCATCTGTGGTTGACAGGCGTCATAATAGGAAGAATATGAATGATATCCGTGCACGTTTGATGGTCTCGTGTGGGTGTCAAGCACAGAGATTTTTCTGATAACTTTTGGTGACGAAAAATTTAGTTCCCGTAATAAATCGAATTATGTCGTAAGTAGGTATAACGAACTGCTATTCAAAGATGGGAACACGAGTTATAAATTACCTACTACATGTCTGTCTGCTACGAGAACCGAAGATCAAAGTTAACATATTAATGTCAAAGTGGTTATTTGAATAAATATTATGTTTAACAAAGTCAATGGTGTGCAGTGATCTTGATTGCCCAACGAGCCGGCAACGCCGCGTTAAAAGCCCGATCACGTGAAAATGCGTGCTTAATCTGTAAAAAAATATTATAAAACACTGGAAAATGGGCAACAAGTATAATTTAACGCGGTGGCGTGTTAGTCTAAGTTATTGTAGTTCTTTTAAAGTTTCTGGGTATTTAGAGATAAAATCAAAACTTTTCCGTTAACTGTGGTAGGTTTAAGTGTTAGACGAATTTGAATTTAACTAAGTTATTAAACAATACGTAGAAAAAATGTTCACATGAATGTGAGTTAAAAACCACACTCTTTTCTCGAGAGTCCTACAAATACTTCTAAGCACTTTCGAATATTCATAGAATTCATACATAGTTGTGTTAGTCGTAAGTAAAATGATAGCAATCTGTATAGCATTAGAATCTATCTGTTATTTTTATAATTCTTAGGATATTACCCTAAAACATTTAACAATTTGACTTCTAAATGCTATCTACGCCAAAAATCTCACCTAAAATGTAGAGCCTTTACATAACGACCGTTTAATAATCTAAAGTATTCATTTGTAGATAAAGGTGTGGTATAAATCAAGTGGTTCGCGTGTGCTAGATGTAATTACCGCGAGGGTGTGCAGTGCACTGGCCACAGGCCGCCGCGGGCCTTGCGCTACCAAATGCTACTAATGCAGGAATTTTCACTGCTCGTTATAAATTATTATTTTAACACCGCTTTCTTTTTCCAGTAATTAAATAACTCTTCACAATGCTATATTTTGTTTTTAAACAACTTTCCGGGTAAAAATTATGGATGTTTTTACCCTAATAGTTCAATGTCTATGTCAATTAGTCAAGATATTTCAGCTGTGTGTTAAGGGCTTAAAAATTAATCCATTCCGTACTGTAACACTAGTTGACAGTTCGGCAAACCCGCATGAGAATCCCATTTGAGTAAATATTTGATTTGTTACTAAAGGGTAGGTTTTTAGGAATGGATAAATGGTTAGGAGTATAGATACTAAGTATGCTCAGATTATTCCTACATGATTCTTAGAATCGTGTAATGAGAACAATGTAGGACGCCTACCTACGTACTCTACGTAGCTTTTCATCAAGCTACCGTGTGGTGTCTGGTGTGCGTGGGCTAGTTTATAGGAAAAATACCTCGGTTTATATGGAGCTACTAATCTAAGATATTTATGGGCATATTATGTTTGTACCTACTACAAAATTCGTGTGAAGAATATAATAAAGTACAAAACATCAAACTTGTTCCTTTCCGCAATCACATATCCCACTTCAATACACACCAAACTACATTGAACACAAAACTAAAAATTAATTAAAACTGCAATACATTTATTGCACAAGCCGCGACGCGTGCGAGGAAATGACAAACGATGTCCAATAAATATATCCATTGCGGGATAACAATAAGTGTTTGTGTAACGCACAGTCAATATTTGCGGTCCCGAAGCGAGGGCGATTACAATAAAACCCGGACAAATCCCGGGCACAGTTAATACCTTTATTTAAACGTTAACTTTTCAATTTGAGTCCATTTGGCTGTGGATTTATAGCGCTGTGATTTAAGTAATAGCTTCGTAAGATCGTAATTTGTGGCGGGTGTCGGGACCGTGATTTACAGGTCGTTATTACGTATTGGCGTTTGAAGGCTGCTTATCAAGTCGGGTTATGGATAAAGGCATTTTTAACTGCTATATCATGTTATTACACTGTAGTCGTAGTAAGAGCGTTGAAGGACTTTTTTAAAAGCTTATCTAAGATCCCACTGCTGGGAAAAGGCCTCTTGTCTTCCAAATATCTGTATCAATCGCGAATTTTGGCCGCGAGTGCTGATTCAATCAGAAATGCGGAGGTCTTTTTTATTTCACTCATGAAATATTCATACCTAACGTTAGTGACTTTAAAATGCGATTCAGAATTTTCTGCCAGATCGAGGTCAACATACTTGTTGCCAACTGTTCTTATCTCTTGGCATGGTCTGTCTCCACACATTCCATGAAATTGAGGGAGCGAAATAAAAATTCAATTTCTAAAGTATCTGCAGATATTGTTCAATCATTTTAATAAACCAACAAGAATATTAAAACCCTTTGCATTATACAGACTCGTCCCCTTATGTTATTTCAGCAACAGACGAATGAAATATGAAGCAGTTTTGTAAGATTCGCCTGCCCCTCCGTAAGCCAACCTAGGGTTGCGTCTGCCGATGTATTCAGACCCATCACTCCACAAAAAGTCTTTTAAATGTTAAGGCGCAAAGAGCTCTTGTGTAACTGGTTGATTTTTCAACTATCTATTGACTGGAGCAGTGCGAACTAATTGATATTAAATAATAATTGATGCAAGGGGAGCCGGCAGCGCACCGCCGCGGGGTCGGCAGGACTTGCATTATTCATGGTCTTCGTGAAAAGCGAGCTCATATGAAACAGATGTTTTTCATGTTAGTACAGGATCTGTTCCTTGTATTTTTAATATTAAATTTTATTGTGCTAAAGCTTAGAAAAATGTTTTTAATATAAACAGTGAGCGTTTCTCAGAAAACCGGTCGTGTACAACCCTTAAGGCTCGCTGACGTAAGCCAGCCGATGTGCTGTATGTTTTTCTTTACATATAATATGAGAATGGAAAATATAGCAATTAGGTAAATTGCTTTACTTGAGGCGCGATTGTATGTGCCACATAAATTAGGTGTTATTATTATTGGTAGAGCATGTTATTCTTTATTTATTTATCATGAACTACATTCCAGATTTTTGTTATAAAAATGACTTCGTAGTTACCTATAATTATTTTTGTTCTAATTTCTTTAAAAGTAGAAATGAGTGAAAATTATCAGGTTTTTTAATTGTGTATGTTCCTTTTTAGCTATGTAGTATCTTATTAATGGCTACAAAAGTCAGTTAAGAAGGTTGTTCAAAGAAGTTTAATCTGTCTTGATTAGCTTATGGTAATCAAGACAGATTAAACTTCTTTTCATTTCGTCAAGGTTTCGTCGACGTCAAAGTTTTAATCAAGGCGGAAGCTTAGTCTGGGCAGACCTTGAAGGCAGAAAGATGGCACTCTCGGCCTAGTCTGGTTCCAACAGTGAGTGCTGAGAACTGATCACTTAAGTGGCTTATGTAAGTGAGACGAAGCTTTTGACTTAAAGACTTTTTTTGCTCTGCGAACTTCTATTCATAGCATTTGAGATAGTCGGGTTATAGCCAAAAGTTTCACAAGATAATCTAAAGTTTTGAGTACATTTTGTCACCAGGACGTAGACTGCCAAATACCTCTCTTTTTTTAAGTTATAAAATCTATAGCTGAACGTAATTTTATTCGTTAAGGAAATTAAAATATTAAATTCAATTTCAAGAATTGTCCAACAAATTAGTTTATTATGAAATTAATCAGATAATCTAAATTCATATCGGCCCGTCCATTAGGTATTCAATTCGCTAACATTAGTTGATTCACCAGGTCGTCTCGGAGGGATTACGTAATCGCTGCTGGTTCAGGCCTCTGGGAACTGTCTCCCTCAATTGTTTTCCTTCAATCTGAAACAACAACATGAGTGTATTCACAGGCCGACCGTTTTGCGCCGGAATAGTCTTAGGGTTATTTGCGAGAACCATTTGTAGGATTTGTTGAGTTATACTCGTATTATTACAGTTACTATTGCGGTGGGCATGAAAATAGGTACTCTTATTTATCTAAACGCGATATACTTCTCTATATATTCGGATTTTTTTAACCATTTTACTGGCAGTGCAGAAAAGTAAGAAATTGAAATCGTGTACACCGAACGTAAAATGATCTCCTATTTCTAGAATTCCTAGAAATTATGAAAGAAATTGGTTCATGTTTAAAAATATTTCTCGTCACCCCTTTGTCGGGAAGTGAACAGGCGTCCTTATCAATAGTGTAGGTGTGTCTGGGAGGTGGAGTCATCGAACTCCCGCTATTCGCAAAACTTTCTCGTTTATCGCTTGGCTATTGAAAATATGGAGATTGAAAACCCGACGAGTTTACCCAATTGAATATTCTATTGTATTTCTGAAGCGAATTCAAATTCCTTTGCGACGAAACGAAAGGTATTCGTTTTTCTACATTTTGCATACAAAACGGGACGTATTTTTTCTGCAATTTGAGTAATTGTTCATAATTGTACGTTAGCAGCATTTGACAGTTGAAAACGCACGAGTGTACTTAACGTAGGGACTTGATTACCGCAACTACAGTTACTCACGTTTTAGTAATGAAATGCTTGCTTGTTCCGACCCCCCGCGGTCGCGACCCTCGCTCTGACATCTTCGTGACAGGCCGGTCACGTGACCAGTGAGTAACGTCGCTGCCCCGACAAATAAAAAACGAGGCACATATTTTTTAAATTATGTTGACGTTTCATGGGATTTTAAGTAACCTCGGAAAAGCGCGCATCATTTGTTTCGGTATAATTTATTAATGTTTTGAATGACAGATTTATTAGTTTCAGTACTTCTTTTGTACGGTAAGGTTATGGTCGGCGATCGTGTGGGCCCTTCTATACAGTTCCCCTCGCTACGGGGGGCTATCACGTCATTCATGTGAGATATTATTTCGTCATCTCGAACCCTCCGTGATTTAAATCTCTCTGTATTGCGCACTTTATTTTCCGCTCGTGATCTTTGAGTGTTATTCTGCTGACACATTCCTGCGAATAGATCTGAGGGTCTTTTTGCTGAATTGAATATTTAAGTTCTTGTGTTAGATGAAGTGTATCTGAGCTGGATTTCGTTTCAATATGGGTATTGAAGATACGATAACTACCTAAATAATATTTTCTTTAAACTTCAAGGAGAGATTATTAAACTTGCTTTTGCTTGGTCTTTTTTGGTAATTTTTTTTTATGAGAAGAAATACTGCACAAACAGTTATTTGCCTAAATAAAGTTATTATAACGTCTTTTCCATACTATCAAAATGCAATATTTATACGATAGTTCTCTAAAAACATTAAAACTAGATAAATCTACATTTGTTTTACAGCATACAATATTAGTTTATGCTGCATTGCAGCATTGCATCGGATCACGCTTCACGAGAAGATTGCTTGCCAGTGAAGTTCGCGAAACCGCGAATTTTCTCTGCCAATAAAACATTAACTTGATTTCGTTTCCTTATATAACTAACTTAAACTGGAAGGAGTTTTATAGCAAATAGTTCTGTTTCTATCGGCTTGAATTTTATTGCAGTTTGCCAGTAAATTTGTTTGATGGCCTAACCTATGATGACCTAAAATTATCTTTTGTTTTCTAGTACCTACTTATTACTTATTTTTTTTTTAACTAATTATCAAATTCAAATAGGTGGAAACGAAACTTTTCATAAAAATTATGTAATTCTGTGTTTTTGTCTGGGATCCATCATAAAATAGTAATTGATTGTTTTTTGGGTTATAATGAAGTTGTTCCGCAAAAGTCAAGGAACTAGATTTCTCTATTACATAGTCATAAAACAGTTTTAATGTGAGTGTACCGTATCGGCACTGGTGTAAAGTTTTTGTTATATCCCATTGAGTCGCGTGTGATGTGTGGAGTGCGTGCCGTTTATCAAATGTGTTCGTTCTCCCCGTCTGGACGGTTGAGGCAGGACCTTGTAATACCACTGTGTGACATTTTATAATTTTAAACATTAAATAATTGAACTTCTATAGATGAAAATAATATTTTAGTCTTGTTTATATATTCAAGATTTATCATAAATTTAACGTTATACGTGTAATATCACTCAACCCAAGCACAAAAGTAATTTAAAAAGGCATTGAGCCAGTTTATAAAGTAAATGGTCCGTCTGAAACTACAATAAAACTTCACAAACTAAATAACTGAAGTCTTAAACTTACGATAGCTTGACTGAACCTCTCAATAAATCGAAGTCTGCCTTGAACAGTAACAGTTCCTCGATAAATCCCCGACTATCGACAGCCTACAAAACTTTAAATTGAAAACTCACTACCAGACACTGTTAATAAATGACTTTAGAAACAATTGAACAATTCCTAGTCGGCGAGTACATTCCACTTTTCGTATGATTTACGTTGCTATTACACAGTAAATAGTAGGCTTTGTATAGCTCACAATAGAAATAGTTCGGAAACAATTGGGATTAAATTGTCGAGCGCGTTCCATTTCGAGTTTTGTTCGGAAAATGTTTGAACAGCGACCTATATTAAGTTCAATGTAAAGTGAATTTTGTGTTTTCAACAACAATAATGTGTTTAAATATAGTTTTGACGTCACTCGACATGTTGACAGTGTTGTTGTGTCACGAAACAAGTGCATGCAAGCGTTATAATGTCCTAGAACTTGTGTTTTATTAAACAGTGGAAATTCGTCCCATTCAAGTGTTGTATACTTAAGTATGTCTCTGTTGTGTAAGCTCAGTGCAAGGGTTGTAAGTTTATATTGCATGGTGTTTGACGTCAGTTTGGAAGCCAACGACCGAGAAAAGATAGTCGAGGATGTCAAGAGTCACGTAACGAGTTTATTTGGAGAGTTCAAGTCCACTGCATAATGTTGTGAGGAAAACGTAGATTGTGCTTATTTAATTAAAACATTTTTAAGTAAATATTTTAATGTAGCATTTGTAAATATACGCTCTGTAATTCGATTGTCGGTACGATTAGTCTGCCAAGTTATGTAAAGTAATCCTCAATTTATTGATATTTCAAAACTTTTAATCAAATGTAATCTAGTAAATCACTGTCTAAGATCTTAAAGTTAACTCACATCTAAGCTGTAAGACGTATTGTTGAAAATACTTATAGCTTCAAATAAAGTTGAGTTATTCCAAACACATAACAAACAGACAACACCAATTTCGTGAAGACTGAACCAAATAAATAAAATAATTTTAAAAAAGTTATCTTAATTAAAACACAACATGTCTTCAAATCCAAAACAACAACATGAATTTCTAGAACTGACCGAACTACGACCTCCAAAAACAAAACTATTTTGGTTGTAGAAGTGAAAGAAAGCGACGCGTAGTGTATATCGCCATCTCGTTTCTACAACGGCATAGTCCTGTTTTAAAGTTTCGTGGTAGGTCCTACAGCTAATCAAGTAAAGAGTAAGCAATGAAATCTGACAAGAGATCAGTGAATCAAGATTATGTAGTTGTTCTGGCGAGCTGCCAGCTCCGAGCGAGCTCGATCGTTACTCGTCAAGGACTCGCAGATCAGTACAGGCTGATAGGCTGAAACCAGCTGATTTCTCGTGATTTATTCCACTGCAGTATCAGTAACTGTAGTCAGTTAACAGTTCCTCTGATGGATGGATGATAGATAACTGCTATGTCAAAGATTACTGCCTGCTATGATGATGCGAGGAGATCCAAGAGTTGGTCAGCCAGGGTCACGCAGGGTATGCGCGAGTGATCCCGTGACGCTGGCTTAGGTAGTAGAAGGGGCCCGGAGTGTTTTTAGTAGGTGAGAGTCCGACATATCACCACGCCGTGCCCTCAGCATGGGTTGAAGTCATTAGCGTTTCACCACGGAAAAAAACGGTCCAAGAGTTGGCACGAAGTAGAGTGAGATGGAGAGAGCTGCATCGATAAGAGATAAGCTCTTAAATTAATGATGATATAGGGGAGATACGAAGGTGATTATTGGTAATTTCTCGTATGGTACTTGTCACATAGTAACCCGTTGAAGGTAAAATTAAATGTTCCTAACTCATTATGATATACTGAACCTATTTTAACGAGGGTAACCTTGAGTCGTCGTTAATAGCGCACTAATAAAACCTAAGTGTTATCGCCTTATTTGCCTTGCGGTGTTTATTCCCATTATTATTGCTCTAGATATTATTGAATTTCGTGCCTTTACGGTGAAACCTACATACTGAATAATTGATTAAATGCCGAAGTAAACATTGGGCACTCGAGCAAACAAAGAACGCTCGACCATGACGGTTACAAGTAACATTTTTAGTAGTACTTAATGTACTTATTGTACGTAGCTTTAATCAAATTTTCGTGTTGGTATTTGGAGCTTCAAGATAAGGTTTTTTTTTTTGTACAAAGTTGGAGACGTTTGTAAAATTGTGTTTATGTTGTGTTATGCTAGGAGACTCTCGGTCACTGCAAGTAGAGGGCGATGCGTTCGAGCGCGCGGCGGAGCTGCTGCGGCGCTCGCCCGAGTTCACGGTGCTGGCGGCGCTGCGCCAGGAGCCCGCCAACTCCGGCACCATCCTGTCCTTCTCGCACGGCTACAACAGGTAACACAAGCATTCTACTCGATGTTGTCACTAGCATTTTTGGTTCTTTAAGTTCGTAGCACGATTCGCTTATGTGTCTCTAAAACTATTGAGCTCGTTAACGTTCGGTTAAACATAATTGTCATTTGTCATGAAAACACATTTAAGGTCAACAGACTGTTTTAAAACCACATAATTATGTTTACTTAACGTTTACACGAAATAATTCCGAACAGTAATGTTCGTAGCAACTATCGTAGCGCAAGCTACGAAGCGTAGCACATTTCGTAGCAAACAGCAATTTATTGATGTTTCGATAATTAAATTGATGAAGTTCCGATTTCACGAGTTAATTATGTATTCATCTGGTATCGAGTAGTGGACCACGATGAGCCACTGGCGGGCGCGTGGCCGCGTAGCGGTGAGCTGTGGCGGCTGGCGCAGTCGTCGCGCGCCGCACCGCACGGTGAGTTCTAGATCTCAACATCGCTGCGCGCGCCCGCATCCCGCTGCTGCCGGCGGCATGCGAGCGCGCGCCTAGGGGAGAATCATGTATCTTGGAATGTCCTGTGCCTCGGAATGTCCTCCTCGATCCATCCGTTGACCTGATTGCGCTCTCTGTCACCTGTGCATGGATGTATGTGTACGCGGACGGGCCGGCTTGCATGGGCCCCCCGCTCGTCCATCGCCGTCCGTCTTGTGTTCTGTGTCTTGACTTGTTGTGTTCTGTATATGTCCGACCGCCCTTCACGCCCGTCTCTCGATGTTTGTCACCTGGATGTTGATGTTAGTCGTGCGCCGTGCGGCCGCCCGCATCGCAGCTTCGCGCTACAACGAGGGGACTCGCCGAGCTGTTCCGCACTTGCATTCCAAGCGACATGGGAATCCTAACTGTCTCGTATTGTGTCTAACGCCTCGCTCGGCGCTCTGGCCGTCTCCGCGCCGTCCACTGAGTCGTACTAAATGTTCGGTCACGCTATCCCTCACTATCTAACGCGGACACACCGCGAGCAGGGCTGCGCGCGCGCATCGCCCGGGGCGACTTACCAGACATCTTAGCGTCTCTGTCGGCACCGAACGCAATTCGTTCCGAGGTACATGGTCCCCCATCCTGGCCGAGCGATATTGAGATGTAGAGCGAGCCGAGGTCCGCTCGCGGCCGGTCCCGTCCCGTCGCCGTCCGAATATATGTGTTGTTTGCTTTGTTTATGTGTACCTCGGAACAGTATGCTCGGGCGACGCGGAGTCGCTGGAGAGCGCGGTGTGTAGCGCACGTGTGTCGCAGGTACCTGGAGGTGCAGTCCAGCGGGCGGCGCGACGAGGTGCGCCTGCACTACGTGGCGGCCGGCGGCAGCGCGCCGCGCGTCGAGACCTTCCCGTTCCGGCTGGCGGACGGCGCCTGGCACCGCCTGGCGCTGGCCGTGTCCGGCGCGCAGGCCACGCTGCTGGTGGACTGCCACCCGCTCTACCGCCGCCTCATCCCGCCGCCCGACCGCAACTTCACGCAGCCGCAGCTTGCGCTATGGGTTGGACAGAGGAATAGCAAACATTCCTTATTTAAGGTACTATAACTAGGATTACGATTTTGACCGAGTCTTGAATGAGTCCGGATTGTACGTTGAAGAATAAATAGGCAAGTATTTTTTTTAAGTATTTGCCTATATTATCTTGTTACGTGTTGTACACTTCTGTTCACATTATTCTCGTATGATTCCAGGGAACACTTCAAGAAGTAAGACTGGTAAGCGGGCCGCACGGCTACCTGGCGCAATGCCCGGGGCTGGACTCGGAGTGCCCCACGTGTGGGCAGTTCGCTCTGCTGCAAGCGACTGTGCAAGAGCTCACTACACATATCCATGACCTTTCACTCAAGGTGATTACTTTATTAATTATTGTACCACATAAAGTATAATACTGGCAGCATCTAAAACTCTTCAGTATTTCACGGAAGAATGTCCAAAAGCACGTAATTTTGAACCATTCAATCATATTAGGTCTACGAAAAATGTTATAATAATGGTGAACAATGAGTATTAAGACATACGCATTTGTGTTTCAGTTGGTTGGTGCGGAGACGAGATTAGCACGTCTCGAGCAATGCGATTGTCAGAAGTCGTGCTACTCCAACGGCACAGTACATGCAGACGGGGCGTCTTGGCAACGAGACTGCAATCGGTGCTCCTGTGTGGTACGAATAACAACCTCAACATTATTACTTTAAGGTTTATAATCAAATACAGGAAATATTTACTAATGTGCCTACGTTTTACAGCACGGCGAGATAACGTGCAGGCCAGTTGAGTGCGATAGAGCTGAGTGTAAGAACCCGGTTCTGCATCCGGGGGAATGTTGTCCAACATGTTTAAGTAAGTACATAAATAATACTAACCATCCCTAAACTGCCGGGAAAAATCCTGTAATTATCGTAAGAAGAAGAAAAATAAGTCTACAAATTAAGGCAAGAATGGAGTAAAATGAAATACTTATAATATAATCTTTTTAATATAACCTAGCTGTCGTCGACAATTTCTAGCGCTAGCTAGGAATTGTACCTTAAGCTTCCGAAACGAACTCATGTGTCAATGTTCTCGTTTCAGGGCAGTGCCTTCTAAAAGGCACGCTATACGAGCACGGCGAGCGGTTCGCGCCGAAGGAGTGCGCGGAGTGCGTGTGCCACGACGGCAACATGCAGTGCACGCGCGTGGACCCCGACGTGGCCTGCCCGCCGCTGCCCTGCGACGTGGCCGACCAGTTCACCGTCCCGGGCGAGTGCTGCAAGTTCTGCCCAGGTACCGGTATATCCACTACTATAGTGTTTTATAAATCTAGCTGTTTTCATATATGAAGATTTTAAATAGACCCTGGTCGTATTTGTAATACCGCTTCTGAATAGTAGTAGTCGCATGGAAATTAACAACTTTCTCCAAGAAAGTGTAGAGAAAGGCGCTAAAAGTTGTGGTTAACTGATGAAAATTTTGTAAGGAAAGTTCATTTCGTTTGTCATCGTAGACGACCGGAATTCTTCAGCAGATACTATTCTACTCATTCTAAAAGTTTTTTTGACAAATTAAAATAAACTTTTGAACAATCATTCCAGGTGTGGATTACTGCAGCATGGGGCACTCGTGCGACGAGAACGCGACCTGCATGAATCTCAACACGAAGTACACGTGCAAGTGCAACCAGGGCTTCCAGGGAGACGGACTGACTTGTCAAGGTAAAACTAATTGCTTCTACTTCTAAGGGTTAAGAAATATTCCTATTGGATCTAGTCAATGGCTAAGAATAAGTTAAAGATCTCAACCATAAAAAAACGCACACCCAATTAATTTTAGCAGATACTACAATCAGACCCCAAATAATAATAATTAGGATAAGGGCAGGGGAATGATGATGAATCTGTTAGAAGACTTCTAAGTATCCAGATTCTATTTATGTTATCCCTCGATTCTAAAACCCGTTCGGACTCTCTGAACGGGTTTTAGTGTGTTGTCACAAGAGATAGGACTCGTTATGCAGAGCTGGCCTTTGGTAACTGGAGAAGTCAATTAAGCAGAATGGCGCATATTAAATTTTAATATTCCTCTAACTTCCAGATGTAGATGAATGCCAGCGCGCGGGTGGCCTGGACGGCCACCACTGCCACTCCAACACGAGGTGTGTGAACGTCGTGGGCAGCTACGTGTGCCAGTGCCTACCCGGATATACGAGGAGAGACAAATTTAACTGTGTTGAAGTAAGAGACGCTTACAATTCCTCGTGTTTTATGTCAATACAAAACTGTCAATGATCTAGTTCACTCTTCTCTCTATGTCAAAATAAATTAGCTTGATTGCACGAATAGCTGAGAAATTACCACACCATCATGTTTGAATTCAATCCCCGCAAACGATTTCTGTGATCCAAAATTTTTCTTTTAAGCGAAGGTGATTTTTGCGCAATTGATTTGAAAGTTTGTGAAATCCCTCATGACTGAAACTAGTTTCAAAGTAAGTTCCTTGCTCGGTCTCATGAAGTAGTCAATGTGTTGTTGCAGGTGGACGAATGCGCGGGCGAGACGCATGGCTGCCACGCGCACGCCGTGTGCAGCAACACGCCCGGCTCGTACACGTGCCGCTGCCGGGACGGCTACAGCGGGGACGGGTACGAGTGCACGCGTGAGTACCTATTCACATTAGAAACAAGCGTAGACCTTGTGTAGTCAAACCTGTTGTCAGCTGACGAGTAAAAGCGAACTTCACACAGTGCTTCACAGGTTTTAAGTATTTTTTTTTATTATTTTTTAGTTTATACTGGGGCAAATATAGTTGATTAGAGGCCCATACTAAACCTTACTACCATTGTATCATGTGTATGTAAGTAAATTAAAGTACGTTTTTTGTTGCAGCAATCTGCACGGGCGGCTGCCTGAACGGCGGCGTGTGCGTGTCGCGCGAGCAGTGCGCATGCGCGGCGGGGTTCGGCGGCGCGCGCTGCGAGCGCGACGTGGACGAGTGCCGCGCCGGCGCGCACGCCGCCTGCCCCGCGCATGCGCTGTGCGTCAACACGCCCGGCAGCTACTACTGCGTGTGCGCGCGCGGGTACCGCCGCGATGCCGTGCTCGACACCTGCCAAGGTCACTACCAACACACTATACCGTTATACTATAATACAATTGGAGGAAAACGAAGAAATATTACTTTCAATCAGTGATGCTTTTTTGAGTTCCTGGTTCTTGAGTAGACAAATATGTGATTTTTGAAAATCTTAAATTTTAGATCAAAATGTCTATCCCAGACTGTTGAAGCTTATTAAAATGATGCTGTCCAAGAACTCTCCATCCATCATAAGCGCGTTGATACCGGGAAAATATTTGTTTTAGAAAAAGAAGAACATAATTAATCTGTGTTCCAGATGTGGACGAGTGCGCGGAGGGATTTCACACGTGTCACCACAGTGCGCGCTGTGTCAACATCGACGGCGGCTTTCGGTGCCAATGTGATTCAGAAGAGCATTGTGAACTAAGTGAGTAGTGTCAAAGGTGGGCTACCATCATCATCAAACATCCAATAAATACCACCCCCGTCTCCCAAAAGGTTGGTCCTAACGAAGAAAACAATTAGTTCCGCTCTATTCCGCTATTTAACGCTCACGATTTAGGTAAGTTTGTTCGACTGTCTTTGAAATGCTTTTGTTGCATAGTGAGCAGTTAGAAGGACAGTTTGCAGCATGTTCACACTCTTCAATATCCTTTTAAAGATTCCTCTAAACAGGTGTCATGATCGCTCCAAGAGATTGGACTCTCCTTAAAGTGTTATATCGGTTGCAGGTTGTTGGTGGCAAGGAGTACCAAAGTCAGACGGATCGTCGTGGTCGGAGGCAGGCGGGTGTCGCACGTGCGCATGCGCGGCCGGCGTGGCGTCCTGCCAGCGCGCGCCCTGCGCCTGCGACCTCACTGATAACGTCACTTCAGCGGTAAATAATACGCACACATATCGCGTAATTTTTTTTCTTAGTTATGAATAGTTCTCTCAAGGTACCACAACCACTTCAAGCCTGTTCAATCGTGGGAGGAAAAGGCCGCTCTCTGCTACGTAGAGCACCATCTCGCTTGCACAACACAAAAGTCCTTATGAGGTGGTGGTAGACCCCCGGAAATCGAGATCGCGAGAAAATAAATCTGTTGAAATTGTAATAGAAGTAACAATCCAGAAAAAAAAACAAAAGCTATAAGAATATTTTGAATAAATCTGATCACCATGTATATAAATCGCGGCTATGTTCAGTTGCAGAGCACGTCGCTGCCGAGCGTGGCGCCGGCGTCGTGCTGCCCGCACTGCGAGGCGCGCTTCCACTGCCGCCACCAGGAGATGCACCACGTCACCTTCCGCAGCGGCGAGCGCTGGCTCTACCAGTGCCAGATCTGCGAGTGCCTCGTAAGTACAGTTTTTTTGCTTAAAGTTGAGGTATGGACATGTTTCACAAAGTAAGGATTATTTCATGTGGAAATCTTTTGGTTGGATGTTTTTTCTTCAGTAAGGAATTAAACCATTATCTAAAGGTATATATCGTAGGTGGTTGGTGATAAATATGTAATAAGTCTTTAATACTAGCTCGAAAAAAAACGTCTGATCCTTGTTCGTGAATTCTGATGTGGGTGTAATGTCCGCAGCTGGGTGAGGTGGACTGCTGGGAGCCGGAGTGCGCGGAGGCGGGCGCGGGGTGCTGCGCGGAGGGCGCGGGGGGCGCGGGGGGCGCGGGGCCGCCGCGCCGCCTCGAGCTGGGCGCCTGTGCGCCGCCGCACTGCGCCGCCTGCACGGTGCGTCCACACAGATAACATCAGCCCGCCGGGGCTGGCAGAAACTCACTACCTAACACCTACTCAAAGTGCTTGATTAGGCTCCTTTTTGTCGATCCCTTAAAAAGTAGCCTAAGCAGACGCAAAACTCAAGCTTTGCCAAATGTTTAACCAAAAATCACTCGAAGTGAATGTATAGTCCAAAATTAAATCAATCTATTTGAAATTAATCATCTGTGCTGCCCAAAACGCTTTGGTTTATTGAACATCCCCAACCCCGTACGTTCTGCCACCCCCGGCGCGCGTGACGTCCGCTCCCGGTCCCTCGCTCTGTGCTTGTGACCCGCTTCACTAACCCGTAGCCGACGCTAGCGCCGCGGCGAGGTGTCGGTGTGTGACCGCGTTATGCTTGTTGCAGGGCGGCCAGTGTGCTACTTTGGTGAGCAATCTCGCGTGTTGTGTGCATCGGTAACCATCCCCACTCTTCTTATTCATTCATACATTTGCTGTATTAACACGTGTTGTTTTAGCTTGAGTCCTCGATTTATTATTTCTGTGGTTCCCGGTTACTGCTTCGAAAATGGCTCGTATTCATGACGCTACTTCTTTGGCAGATTGGATGCAATGACCGTCGCAAGTACATCGGTTGCTAGGTATATGGATCTTATATCTTATACAGCCGCAGTCTTACTTAAGAGCTTTTTATATAACTCTAAATTACATTTCCAGTTATTTTTATCATTTAATTAAATAATTAGAAATTTATCAGTATCATTAGTTTATCAATTGTGCACGTATCCGTATTTTTAAGAATCGCAACACCGATAAAGTTTAATGGTCTTACCATCTTTAAAAACACGGATTCATTACTGTATTAAATCGAGGACATTCATTGTAGAATCATTTTATGTTGCATGTTTTATCCTTTACTCATCAACCTCATCTCGTTCCGTTCTGCCTTGTTTTGTTGAGCGTCAGAAATACTCAGCACGCTAAGAGTTCGCTCCAAGTTCTGTTCTGCAAAGATTTAAATCGACCTTCAGTTGTTTTTCACCTTCCCCCACTTTAGAATAGAATAATTTAGATCTTAGTAATGTTGATAAACGAGTCCATCGTAGTTGTCCACTCACCTAGTGAGCGAGTTGTGTCCCCTGTAACTGTTGTATATATCCGTGGCGGAGTGTTGTGTGGGTGCTGACGCGCGGTGTGCGGTGTGTGTGCAGCGGCTGGCGCGGGGCGCTGCTGCTGACGCTGTTGGCGCTGTGGTGGGGGCGGGGCCGCGCGGCGCACCGCAAGCACCGCGGCGCGCGGCGCTAGAGCCGCCCTGAGCGCATGCGCGCCGGCTCTACTATTTATTCTAGATAGATCTAATGTTATGCGGCCAGCGCCCGCGAGCCCGCGCCGCGCCTTCCGATTCTAAATTTAAACATAAGTCGATCGCTTAACATTATTATCCTAGACTCGTCGAGTATTTAGCTGTTGCGGCGCGAGCGGCGCGCGGGCCGCGGGCGCGGGCCGCTAGCGCGCGGGCGGCCGGCGGGCCCGGCGCGGCCCGGGGCCCTGTCCGGGGCCCTGCCCGGGGCGCGGCCCGGGGCCCGCCGGCGCGAGCCACCCGGGCCGCGCTGCCTCTGCCCGGGACGGTAAAGGCCTATAATATTATCATGAAGCTAGTGGAGAGCGACTGAGTGGAATCATTAGTGCGTACGTTTGTATAGTGTAGTAAGTATGTTACGTAAGTGTCGGGCAGCGCGGCCCGGCCCGCTCGAGCGCTCGCTCGGCCGCCCGCGCGCTCGCGCTCTGTTGTACGAAATTTTTCATAATATATTATAGTTTTTGTTTGTCTTTATATAGAGATCGTTTTTCTTGTATAATTTGAAAGTAACCAAAAATAGGTACCAAATATAGAAAAAAATATGATTGTTTCTTGATTTTCATAAAGCATTTTAATGCTTGCATGTTGTATTGTGTTCAAAAAATTACGATTAAAAAGATATCCTTGAAAATAATTGTATTCCTTAACCCTCCTACTACCCCTGCTCGGTAATCAAACAATAAGTTGTCAACAAAGACATTTATTTCACACATATTTACTTATACTGTAAACAATTTTAAAAGACATTTTAGTTATAATTTAAATAAGAAAATCTAGATTTCCGAGTCTTCCGATAGACAACCTACATAATAAAGAAACAGCAAATCAGACGTGTACAGCGTCGACGTGCTTTGGGCTCGCGACCGACGACTCACATTACACTTGCCCCACACTAGGACACCGATGTTCAAGAAATGTCAGGTATTCAATGTTTGTATGTCGTGACGACACACGATAGTTCGTGAACCACATTTCTGTCGCGCGGAGGGGGGTGCGGGGGGCGGGTGGTGTCGGAGGGTGGCGGGGCTACATGGCGTGGTCGAGCGGCAGCGCGGCGGGCGCGGAAAGGGCCACGAGCGGCGGCGGCGCGTGCGCCAGGCAGGCGATGCGCAGCGGCGGCGCCGGCTTCAGCCCGCGCGCCTCGCCGCGCTCCACCACACCCGTCACCAGCGTGTACGCCGCCGCGAACAGCGTCACCGCCTGCACACATAACATACATACATTCTAAACACCCATATATCGTCAGGGGGCGTGCCGGACTTTACCGGCTAAAACCACTGGAGCGTACTCATCTGCCTATGATCGTACGGAGTTCGCTTTCGCATTCACCGCGCTCCCCAACGGTTGTACCGTTGGGGAGCGCGTATTCTTACCATATTACCTAATATAGTAACAATGTTGTGTAAAAGCTTCTTTCCGGTCCGTAAACAAAACTCTGGGCAATCAAGCTAGTTTTAGCGAGTAAGAGTCAATCCAAATGCATTTCCACAAACGAAATGCCACCAACTGATAATGTAAAGAGGACAATGACAATAATCTAAATGCTCTAAGGAACGAACAACATATTATTATACTTTAATCCATTGACAAATAGGCGTTAGTACTTACCATAACAACGACGATAGCCGAGGACAGCGCAGACAGCGAGTTGGCAAAGTACCGCAGCTCGGCGAGGGCCGGGCGCAAGCAGCCCAGGCTGTACATCGGGACGTCACACAAGTCTCCACGCTGGAAACATGTACTAGTTCAATGGCTGAAATTGGCTGGCAAAAATTGGTTGTTTTATTTTCATGCACAAAGTTCGTAATCTCCGAGAAAAAAAATAACAAAATTCTCTCCACTCAAACATTTTGGTCAGCGAATGGCATTTTCCTAATTATCCATTTTTCTTCTTGATAATCTCCTAATAAATAAGGCTTCTAAACGTATTGCGGCATGACCGCTGCTTACCTTCCCGTTCCACACGCGGCCGCAGCAGGCGGGCGGCAGCGTGCGGCGATGCTGGTACCAATCCGAGTACGACTGCACGCCGCAACATCGCAACTGCAATAAGGACGAGAAATGATTCTACTATCAAAAAAAATACCATGTTCCTGCTAGAGCTCTTTGAGTGCCAGGGTCGCGGCAACTCTTAGGTTACGAACATTCCGCAGCCCCGGATGATTCTACGGTCTCGGTTTAATTTTGACTGCATGGATAGTGGAGTAGTATATGTCACCACGCTCATTACCACTGTGCGCGACGTATCACGGGTTCGATCCCGGCGTTAGACACGAGTTTATGCTACCTACAGATGCTTGTTTTAAGTCTGAGGTCTGAGTGTCTTTGTGCATGTGAATTAAATGTCTGTGAAACCTCCACGACACAAGGATTCAGTTCCTTAGTGCGGGAGTCGTATTTTAAAGAGAAGAGAAAGAGAATTAAGGCTTTCAGACTTTCTACGTAAACTTTGCCATAAACTATATTGAGGATCGAATTCAGACCACTACTAACATCTTCACGACAGTTGCAATCAGCTGAAACGTGAACTACTTACTATAAGTTTTGTGTACACAACATGCCCTGACCTACAGCATGTAAGCGTAACTGGCCACTCTTACCTTGATCCTAACAGTATATAATATAAGCTATGAGAAAGTATAATACCTCAATCTGCATCGCTGCAAAGGAGCTCCGTACAGCGGGGTCGAAGGAGTCGATGGCCATAGCCCGCAGCATGCTCGAGTTCAGCGTGGCCGGCTCGCGCAGCGCACGCGACAGCCCCGAGATGGAGGACAGCCCCAGCGACAGCATCACCATCGCCACGCTCACCAGCGCCATCAGCTGCGATTATGTCAATAGGGTATAAGCTTCTTTACTTCTCGCAACATAACCAGATTTCGTTAAAAGTTTGTGTTTCCATGACATAGGTAAGGAAATCGAAGAAATTTGAATTTAATAAATTTGTTCATAGGTCTCTAAAAAATCTTTTTGGAAGTAGGTACTTGCACTTTCGATGCGCGAGTGATCCCGTTACGCTAGCTTAGATAGTAGAAAGGGCCCGGGGTGTTGTTAATCGGTGGAAGTCCGACATATAGCCGTGCCCTCGGTGTGGGTCGAAGTCATTAGTGTTTCACCACGGAAAACAAAAAAAAAGTTACTTGCACTTTACCGGAACGCATCATCAAGAATCCAGGAGTACCTAAACTGCCTAAAAAAAGAGACTGGACTTTTACCGAATAATGACCAAAAAAAGCTTATGAAAAATATTGGACTTACAGTCGCATTCAAAGACATCGACTTGGTATGGTAGGGCACCAGTGTCGACAGCCAGCAGGTGGGCAGGCAGAGCAGCGCGCCCGCCATGAACAGCACGCTGGAGCTCAGCTCCACGCCCAGGTCCGACGTCCAGAAGTAGTACGACATGCGCAGCAGGCTCCATGCCACCGAGCCGCCGAGGATCGCACCGCCACTCTAGAACATCCCCACCCATATAGGAACACTCGTGTAAAGCTAAATATTAATCTTCTTTCCATTCTTTGGAAGAAGAAGACATACTGCGCCGACCCCAAATAATAATTGGGATAAGAGCAGGGGAATGATGATGACGATTAGTTTTTTTTTCTGGTCTGCATGTTTTTCCGAAAGATTTATACTTAATTTCAGTGTTAGGTTACGAGTTGGCATTAAAGAAACCAGATGTTAAATGTTTTTAAAAAGAACAGCCCCAAAGCCAAAGCTCAGGTTAGATGTGTTACACATTACCTACATTTGTCGTATAGATAAGTGTTAAAAATACTCACGAGCAAAAGTCCAGCACACGCAAACAACACCAAACCGCTGCTTCTCATTCCGGTTCTATTTTTAATACTTTTTTAAATAAATATTATCTAATAAACGGTAATACAATTTCAATATTTATTTCTGACAACAAAAGTCACTCGATCAATTTGAAAGTAATTTGAATATCGATTGATTAACATTTTACTTATTTTTCTATCTTTGCCCATCCTGAGTTTTTGCAAAACGGTGTTAACACGCAATGAATGGGGACAAATTCGTAAAAATTAGAAATATAGAAAGGCTTATGCACAAGTGCAGGAACGGCAAGGCAATTACTGGCTAAATTTTTCTTCGATGCATGAAAATTCAAATATGTACTAGTCTTAAATGTATATTTCTGTTTGTTATCCATATGTGGGGGCTTGTTATTAGCAATGTGTTAAAACTATAATTAGATACTATCTAAAATATGTTATTAATCTGTAAGCCTTCCTTAAAACAAATAAATAAAATAAATGATGTATGAGAAGTCCTCGATTTGATTTTATTCTTTACGGAAGAAGGCATGTTGGTAAAGATGCATTGTCAGAGTAGAAAGTACCATTTACGAAAATTAGCTCTTTGCTTTTACCTAATAAGTATAGGTACGAGGAATGTTCCTAGTCTATCAAGTTGTCACATACAACTTCAAACATATGAAGTCCTTTCGTACGCCTTGTAAATTTTGCTAGTTCAAAAATAAAATTCAAATTTGAATTAGTAATATCTGCAATCAATTTTAGAAAAATGTATGTATTTAATGATACGCCAATTACGTACTTAATAGTTAATATACGATAAGACATGCAAGGTTGGCGAGTGGCATGTATACTTCGTAATGAAAATGTTTCAGTAAACACATTTATAGGCTTAATGCCAATCTCATAGCCACTAGATTCTGACTGGCTACCAACAATACATGTATTGCCGTCATAATCTTTTCAACTAAGCTTTGAATTATCAAGCCAGAGTCGCGCAGGGCATGCCCGACTCTGGCTTTGGCTGTAGAATGGGCCCGGGGTGGTTTCCGACATATTCCCACGCTGTACGCTCGGCGTGAGTCGAAGTCATTAGAGTAGTACACCGGACATAAAATCTTGAACCATACTTAAGATGAAATCCTATTTTAAAAACTTAGTACATTTATCGTCGTATAGAATGTACATAATTAATAAAATATCGTATTTAACGACCTAAGTTAAATTGATCAGACGTTCTAACTAACCAATCAATTTACTCGCCTCCGTTGAACATGTCAAACAATCATTGTTAACGTTCGTTCGAAATTGACGCATGTATCACATCTAGCGTACAAGATGGGATTATTGTGGAGGTTATATATACTGCGCGGGAGTGGAGTCGTCATCACTGGTGCGCGATGACACGGGTACTGCTGGTATGTGTCGCGCTGCTGGCGGCGCGCGGGGTCATAGCCGATGTCTGGGAGTTCGGCTACGACGCGCCGGGCAGCATCATAGTCGATCACAGAGAAGGTGAATTCTCGATCTTCCAGAAGACCAAGCACATTAAACTTAAGGTGAGTTTTAGATGCGAAGTAATACGAACGCATGCGATGTAAGTACCGTGGATAGCTCATAACTTGTTTCAATAAGTATAGCTGCAAGGCGAGGAGGGTTTTAGTACGTAATGCCAGGTTTGCTGAATTCATAGACAAGCCATAAAATCTTGTAACGTCGATTGGCCATGACAACATGAGTAGGTACGTATACTTACCTGCCCCCAATGCCACGTGTATAGTGTCCTTGTGTTTTTTTATCGGAGACATACAACTTAATATGTTAATTCACATGTGCCATTCTTGCCGACTGATAACTAGCGAATTATGTTAGAACTGCTTGTTCGCATTCTACTTTATCAAATCGGGACTCTCATACTACACAATGATGATAGACGTAGGATGTGATAAAGTTGGTTTTATGTGTAAAACACCATCAAAATTTCTGGCAATTAATTTCTTTGATATTATATCACTTTACATCCATAATAAATGATATATTGACGGGCCTGTTGGTCTAGTGGTTAGTGACCCTGACTGCTATACTGGAGGTCGTGGGTTCGATTCCCACCCAAATGTTTGTGTGATGAGCGCGATCATTTGTTCTGTGTCTTGGTGTAATTTATCTATAGTATGTATGTATTTAGAAATATATAAGTATGTCTATCGGTTGTCTAGTACTCATAACACAAGCTACTAAGTATGCTTACGTTTGTTTACGCACAACGCCATCTAGTCCCAAGTTAACTTGGGACTAGATGGCGTTGTGTGAATATTGAGAAACATTTATTTATTTATTTATTTCCAGACACCGCAATGTTACGTGATGGAATACGTAAGAGTGGAAGTACACAACTCGATCTCGAGCCCGAACGTGACGTATAACAAGGTCACGAACGTGGTGACGATGGCTTACAAGCCGCTGCAGATCAGTACGTCGAACTACAACGTGATCGCGAAGGCGGCGCGCAAGCCCGGCTGCTACAACCAGAACATGGAGGCCCAACAGAGGAGCCACTTCGGATAGATACACCAGTTTTCGAACATTATACTGCCATGCTGTTATACAGATTTGGGATTTTCTTTTTGTTTTATTGTATTTTTTTAGGAGGTCTTTCCTTCCTACCTTTGAAGGTAGGTTTTCTCGGCCGTATGTAAATAAATCTAAAATTTATACGAAAAAAATCTCCTACAATTTTATGGAGTTTCGATGTCTTGAAAGATGGCGGAAAATGAAACGAAAATTAAAAAAAATAATATATTTATTAACAATAACAAAAGCAAAATCACAATAAATAGCTTAAATGATTGCGCTAAAGCTATACAGATCCACATAATATACATACAATATTGACAACTATCTAGCTTTGGCTATTGTGACATTAACTTGCAAAATAATCTCAATGGCTATTTAAATAAGGTTCATTATTTATTATCATGAATATATTAATTTACAAATACAAACATTTGATAATTTACCATGAAAAATTGTTTTATTAAATAGAAAATTGATCTACCGCATCGAGTGCGAAACTAAAATGAGCGCCATCTAGTATTTATTAAAGAAACTAATTCCAATTACAAAATCTACGGAAACTGACTTTTCGTTACAAAAAGTGTGTCATATTAACCATAACTCCTTTATCAACACTTCGCAATATTTAGTCGACTAATGAGTGTAGTAATATCTAATCATCTAATATCACAAGTCCGTTAGGTAGTTTCGGGTCACAAGCTCTTAGCCTTCCTGTCTTTCAGTAGACTAGCGATAAAGAACTCTCCTGCCCTGTAAGATGACCTGACGAGGGGTCCACTGGCTGTGTACAGGAATCCTAGTTCGTTCCCCCTTTCCTCCCACTCCTTGAACTTGGCCGGTGTGACGTACTCAAAGACCTTGAGGTGACGTTTGGTCGGCTGCATGTATTGGCCGAGGGTGACGCAGTCCACGCCCGCTTCACGTAGATCTATGGAGATGGTTTGTATTTTAACCGACTTCAACGTTTTTAGGCGTTTAAATGTGTTAGTAAGTAGGTATTAAGAGGATTAAGTACGTTTAAAATTTCACTGGAGTGGAAAAAGAGGACGTCATAGTGCAGTTAAGAACGGGAATATGCTTAAATGTGGTCCGGTACTGCCGGAGTTGAGAACCTAATTTTTTTTCTCGCAAAATGTTAAGAATAAAATTACATAACTCACCTTTCATAGTCTGTTCTACTTGCTGGTCTGATTCCCCCAAGCCCAACATGATTGAGGACTTTGTGATCAAATCTGGGTTCACCTCTTTAGCTGTCTGCAGCACTTTTAAAGTCTGTCGGTACCTAAGGGATGGAAAATTTGTGTCATTCATAACAAAGAAACAAGATGTAAAATGAGCTACAGGATTGTCACTGACAAGTGGAAACCTTGCCCAGCAATGGGACAATATAGGCTAGAAATATTAATAATAAGGGTTTGCTACTAGTCCTAGGTTCTATGTATGTCCAAACATAACAACAACCAAGAAAAAGTTCTATAAAGAATCTCAAAACAGTAATTTTGACATCAGCTTTATCACCTAAGCAATAAGGTTCAAAGCTACATACCCAGCTCTAGGATCCCTGACGAAGGGTGTGAGTCGTTCGACAGTCTCGATGTTGTGCGCGAACACGTCGAGGCCGCAGGTGGCGATGGCCTCGATGCTGTCGCGGTTGCCGCGGAAGTCCGGCACCAGGCACTCCACTAGGATCTCTTTGTTCCTACAGAACATCAGCTTAATATAAAGGGTGTAGTGTTACAAACCATTTTGAAAAGACCTTTTCGAGGAGACTTACTGTCATTAATTTATTTTGGTGTAAAGAAAATGTGTCTTCATTTGATATGTAATTGCAGAATGTAATTAAGGTTGGAAGTCAGATCAAAAAATATTTTTCGTTTTTTGTAGAACCTAAGTTGTCATGGTTTTACATATTAAAGACAAGTTAAACTTACTGTCTTTTGATTTCTCTAACTGTTTCAGCAAAATGTGCTGATCCTCCATCTGGTAAATCTGAAAATGCAGAAAACACCAGGATTAGAATAGACAACATGTAATATATTTGAATTATTCCACATTTAACAAGAGAAACAAACAAATTCTAACATAATTTCAGTCTGAAACTAAGTAACTGACTAATACAAGCTCCATCAATTTAGTTAAAAACCGATATAGACATTTCATAGACAGTAAAAACACAAAAGTGAGTAAATCCACTTTTGTCTAATAATATATCTTGTGAATTCTTTTTTGGAGATTGTTAATATGAATAAATAAATGTGTGTGTACCGTCTCTGTCTACAGAGGTGAGCACGATGTATGCGAGTCCCCAGCGCGACACAGCGTGCGCGGTGTTGGCGGGCTCGCGCGCGTCCAGCGGCGGCGGCGCGCGCGACGTCTTCACCGAGCAGAACATGCAGCCGCGAGTGCACGTGTCGCCCATCAACTGCACATAACATCATTATTCATTTAACTAAACTAAGTATTATAACGCATGCTGTGGAAATTTGTACGTAGGTATAATAAATCTGTATACTCCATTTGTTTAGGTAATTAACTAAATGTAAAAAATCTTGGTATGTCTTTTAAACAAACTGTGATCTTTAAAAATGTAAAATACGTTTTACAACTTGAAATACATTCAGATTTTCTAAAACTATAGTTAATTGATTTATAAGCAGTAATATCCTAATTAAAAACTATTTTTTTGGTTAAAAAGTAACGCCAAGATTGTTTACATTTAGTTAACTACCTAAACAAATGGAGTATAGAAGGGTCAATTCTGTCCATTAAAAATATTGAAAAAATAAATAGTAGGGGGTGTTACTGGATCGATACCAAACCGAAATATGTGAAAAAAAATATGTCTGTCTGTCTGTCTGTATGTTCAGGCATCACGTGAAAACTAACGGTTCGATTTCGATGAAACTTGGTATAATTATACCTTATTATCCTGGGCATAAAAAGCGGCAAATGGGTTCTGGGCATAGAACGCGAGCTCAATAGAGGGATCTCCTTAATTATTATAGGCCTAGCCGTATTTGGGTCTAATAGTTATAAAGACCGACATTCGCGCGGACGGAGTCGCGGGCGGAAGCTAGTAAGTAAAATAAATTTAAAGTTAACTATTTGTAAGAGATTCAGAATCAACATTTTCTTGTTTGTCCTACATAATGTATGTAATAATTTTGTAAATAATAAATTGAATTTGAATTAGCAGTTTACTACATTAACATTAATTTTGGAGGAGGTGAAAAGTATAAATAAAATTAGAGTTACCATAATGGTAGCTGTAGAAGTCCCATGCTTGCCTCCACTCCAGCACTCTCCAATGTTAGGACACCGAGCTTCCTCACACACAGTGCTGAGCTTCAATTCCCGGAGTTGTTGCTTCAACTCACTGAACTTTGACCCTTAAATATTGAGAATATAATTTAAGAATGAAGCCTAAACTACAAAATTTTGATCAAAATTGTGGTAATTTGCTCGGTGAGACAATAAATTAGTTGAAAATACTAAAAGATCTAAATCAAAGGTCAATTATTCAAATTGGGCAACAATGTAGTACTTTTTGAATGTTGAAATTCATAAATTATAGACAGCACCCCATTGCCCACCTTTCAAAAACTCAAAAAATATGGTAGTCAGAATAAAAAAATGTTGTTGATATATGAATGTAGGTACTATTAGCTAATTGACCTCTAAATTAAATATGCTACACAATTAATAGATAAGTTGGTAGATGATAAGGGTAATTGAGAAGTTGATTGCTAAATACACATACTCCTTATTTCATAATATTGTTCTATTGACCTAAAATTGTTATATAAAAATATATTTCATTATAGCTTATAACAATTTATTTTGAGTTATAGTAATTTACATTACTGACTGCATACTTATTATTAGTTGATGTTTGTAGGAAACAAAGCTACACTTTTTAGTTGTTTTATTAAAACTATTTAATATAATGTATCATAATAATTTATTACCAGTAGGGATAGTTGTCTTGAGCCAAGGAGGTAGTCTGAGGCGCTCTGCCTCTCCCTTCTCTCTTTTAAGTTTCCCTTCATATTCATTCCAGTCCTTAGGACGGTCTTCAGAAACGAATTCAGCCAAACCTGGACCTTCGCGGAGCTTTTCTCGTATTGCATCGAGTTTGCTTGTGTGTTTACACCTCTGAAACTAAAATTGTTATTATTTACCTAACACCTTTAACAACCTAACTAACAAGACAATAAATTGAGAGCGGAAAAGTTTTAACTAAAAAGTTTTAATGAGTATTGGCCATAAATATTCATAGTTTTAAAATAAAAACAAAAATGTTTAACTGATGTCAAAGGGGTTATTTTTGTACTTACGTCATGACTTCCTCGCAAAACAGAATATCTTAGCTGGCTACGAAACATTTTTATGATGTCATTAATTTTGTAACTTTATTTGAACGAGGAAAACTTCCACATAAAAAAAGATTAATAATAAAAAATACTTTTTTACATTTCACAATAACAAATCAGTTTAGGGATGTCACGTGCAAACTTGAAAAGTCACTAAGAGTTTTGACAAATGACAAACATTTTAGTCGATTATAGTTTATTTATTAAGTTTGATGATTCAGCTTTTCCATGACATAGTTTTATTTCACAATTTCTATTTTAGAGTTGTGTTTGTTTAACAATATTTTATTCTTGCAAAATTTGTCGTGAACACCTTTCTACTTCCGGTGTTTTCTTCAAGTTAACAGTTTACAATAATTTTATTATAAGAAGTACGCATCTTGAATAACGTTTATGTATTTTAAATGATGTTGTATGAAAGCTATAATTTATTCGTTTCAATAGTTATTGAATTTAGATGCTCTATAATTTTATACATTATAACGTGTTACATTTTGAAATACATTTTTGATACGATTAAAAGAATTTATTGGTATACACATTTTGTTTTAGACACAATTTTCTGCCACATTACTTGCGATAAACTGTATATTGCTTTCAAAGACCTTATACTTAAACCTTGTTTAAGTGACTGTAAGGTTCTTGATTGCTTTACATTCCACAATAGTTTTAGTTTTATTTAGTCGAGTTTCACAAATCAAACTAATTCAACATAGCATTGGTCATGTCGTACTCGTAATTCGGAAATCGTCGTCTAATGTCTATTGCAGGCTTTTAGGGTAGGGCTTTGTTTGTAAAAGTGTAGGAAATGTAATACTTTGTTGGCTTTTATAATGAAATTAAAATAACAGATTGTTATATAACATTTGTTTTAATTAATGAGATATAATAAAGAATATTTAATATATAAGTAGTTATAATAAAACTAAATAAATAATTTGTGACCTTGAGCGTAAGCAATACAGCTGTCAAATAACCTAAACCACGACTTTTTGTGTAAGATGAAATAAACAAGTTGAATTGTGATAAGCGTAAATACTAGTTATTTATCTATATTGTGTTGCGATGGATGAAGCTGTTACACATTATATCAATTCTCACCAATCAGACGAGGTACGTTAACGCTAATGATATAAAATTAATAGTGAATTATTCTAACGCTTGTCTAATTGTGTTGTAATTTTAGTTATCATTGGAATTATTTGAGTGTATTGTTTTATGTTTGGACCGCCGTCTTAAACTTTGTTATCACTTTTCATGTACTGTAGAATATTAGAAATGTTCGCGTATATGTTTATGTAGTCGAATAAATTAATGAGTGGTGTATATTTGATCGGCAGGCGGTTCATGTGGATGCTAACGCTTTGGCACTGAATGTCCAAGATGATGGCGGAGGCAGGGTGGCTATCCTGCATTCTCAGTCATTTTCCTCATCAATGTGCAGGTGAGATACCACTAATAATTATTATTGTTCACTTCAGATTAAGATCTAGCCCGATTATTATTATCTACTGACATGATTTTTATGTTTCAACTGATCTGATAAAAGTTCTCTTTGTGTTCAACCTAATTATTTCATTCATCATCATTGCAATTATTGTACAAAATATATTTTGTTACAAGCCTGTAATTTTCTAACATACTTCCATGTGGGGAACATACATTATATTTCACAGAATAATGATTATTGAACTGCTATGTCAAAAGCCAGGATGTGCTGTGAATAGTGTTGAAAACCTTTCATAAGTCAAAAGTTATTAATTCATTAGGGATATTTACAAACTTATGAAAACAGACATGATCAGCTGCTTTGTATATTAGCAAAAAAACAATGGCCTGTGGTACAAGCTGTCAAATGAAATAAGTAGTTTTTGTTAGTGATATTAACTTATTACAAGTTTGCATAGTCAATCTATACATTTGTTGTTTTAAATCATAATTTGTCTTATATTTAGACTTCAGATTATATTTACCTGTTTTATTTTGTAACCGCAGCAGATGAAAAACTCCTGACTTCTTTTCGTGTCATTGTCATCATGTTACTTATTTCCTAGAAGGCAATTCTGTTTTTCTTGCCATGCAAAACTACACAGATTTAATTATAAAATTAAAGTTTTTTGTTATGCAAGACTCCTCTTGAATTCAAGTAGCATATTTGTTCAAATGCAAACAGTTAAATAATCATAAATAAACTTGTAACTGCTACCAGGCAGGTGTCAGTGGGTGATCAAGTGACAGAGGGGCAATGGGGGGAGGAGTTGATAGACCCGGAGGGGCGGCTGGCGGCGCTCATGGCGCACATCACGGCGCAGCAGGCGCGCGCGCCGCACCCGCAACACCAACACCACAAGGTATATGTCCTGCTTTTGTATGGCTTTAGTAATGAATACTAAAGCCTTCCAATTGTGGTAAGTTAAACAAGCCTCCTCTGTTGTTAACTTCCAGCTAAATAAGATTTGAGGCCTGTTTGGTTTGTTTTTACTAGAACTTTAAGGAGTGCAAATAATCTTAATGATGGTACTGTGAAACTTCATGTTAACAAACTTTACATAATAATTATGGCTTTTGCAAAAAGGGTAAGAGGAAGATTTTTATATTGTTATTGTTCTGTTATTGTTTTGTAGGTGCAGACTGTGAGAGGTGATGTGGACACATCAATTATTCTGGATAGTTCCATGAGACTGTTTCATGGCCAGGCTTTGGTGAGTCACAATGCAAATATAATTATTTTATCAATTTACACATACAATTCCATAAATATTGTGAGGTTGTTAAGGGATATTTTATTTTAATAATGTTCATATGTTCAGAAATTTGTTTAAAAAAACGACTCCCGCTAAGAAATTTAATCCTTTTATCGTGGCAGACAGACATTTCATTCACATTCAAAACAAGCATTTGTGCAAATTCTTGTTCTAAGCGGGGATCGAACCCGCGACAGGTCGCGCACAATAGTAATTGGTCTTCTGACCTTTACCATTCAGTTGTGTGTGCACTGTGCAGTCAAGTCAACATGCTAAGACTTTACAAGACTTGCCTTGATTTTACCAGGACCAGTCACAAGACCACATTATCGTAGAAGTACCGCCTCTGCCTCCCCTGCCTCCTCTGCAGAACATGAAGAGGTGTCCAGAGACTGAAGACTGGTTCGACAACAAGGCAAATAAATCTAATCTAAAAGTAAGTTGTACTTTACACCAAGCCTTTTCAAATGATATCAATTAAATATGCATTTTAATAAACCCATAATAAGGTACAATTTTAAATGACACATAACCCACACCTTAAACAGTTGTGACAGTATGTTAGTTTGAATCTAATATCATTGTTTAGAAAGGACCTTATGCCATTATCAAAATAAGGATTATTTTAATTTGCACAATTTTTCCTTCACGGACTATAGAATTGATTTTAATTTTTCCTTTTGTTAACTTACCAGGACGAGTCCATGGTGGATTCAGATGGGCCAGTATTAGAACTCGGGGCAGGCGCGTCTCCTGGTCATAACAAGCTTCAGAGTAAGAAGAGCCTTCCGCACAAGAAGAGGATATCTAGAAAGCTCAAGAAGAATAACGGGAACATCACTCCTCAGCAGGTAACTGTTGTTATGGTATTCATTTTAGAAACGATGCCCCGGTTTTTCTAAAATCCACTTTATTTGTTTGTGATAACTACTAAACTTATTATTTAAAATAATTGTAAGATTGCGTATAAACAGGTACTTTTTAGTCTATTTTTTTAAGTATGTTTTTATTATTATTAACTATAAGTGCCTCACTGTAGGACAAAAGTTTTCCTTTCCTCCGTCCATTTAACCTAGATCTAGTTTTGCTCGAAAGAATATTTCGTCTCGCCTTATCTCTCTAGGCCAGCCGCGAGGTCTGTTTTTTATGTTAAACACCGTATATGTGGTTGTGTTGGATAATCATTGTGTGTGTGTGTGTGTGTGCAGGAGTTGGTGGTGATCAGTTGCACGGACGTGCACGGGCGCATCCGCTGCGGCTCGCACGCGCCCGAGGAGGAGATCCTGCCCGACCAGTACGCCGCGCACGACGCGCCGCAACACCACGCGCACCACCCGCACGACCCGCACGACACGCACCACGCGCACGACCCGCACGAACAGATGCCCGCCGCGCATCACATCACGCACGAGGTACCTATCTACATATTTCACTTTCTTTGAAACGAAAACATCTAACCGCCACAGTTAGATGTGTGATTTATAGCACTTTAAAAAGCTAAGTGGCGTTCTAAAATGGCTGTGACTCTACATTCTAAGGCTCTAGACAGACGGACTGCATTTCAACTGCAATCTAACTGCAATTTGCAGTTCAAGGGCAGTCCGTCTGTCTAGAGCCTTATTGACAATATCAGGAATGGCATGACATACAAGGGAAATATTTTCCGTCGATTGCCGTGGTTTTTGTGGAAAGAACTGAGCTTTCTATCTTGTACTTGGCGCGTTCTCCAGGTCCGTCCATGCTTCATCTGCCAGCTGTGCGGCGAGTTCTACGGCGACGAGCAGCTGAAGTTCTTCCAGCACTTGAAGCAGCATTACGAGCCGCACATCATCATCGAGAATCCTGTACCTGAATTGGGGATCGATAAGGTATGTCAGATATCAAAATTTTAACTTGTTAAATTTAAATCTAAGGTAGAGGAAAATGTCAGATAGATTTCAGAAAAGGCGATGGGAAATTTCAGGCTACTAACCCTACGAGTACAGTATACTGATATATATCCTTTGTAAAAACTTGAAAGACTAATCAATACACAAAATATTTAACAGTCATAGTGTAAGCTTTTGGTATTAAAATGATGCTTTTTATATTTCAGATAACCAACTCGTGCATAGTAGACAACGTAGCGACAATACCAGACTCTATAGTAGAACTGTCCCTAGAGAATTCTATACCAAAAACTATTTACCAATCTATAGACAAACATGTTTTATACACTACAAGCGATAAGACGCTCACGTACGGTAGCAATAAGGTGCAGTATTCCATGGCGAGTATGGACAAAGAGCCGACAGTGGTCACTGAAGCTGAGAAGGTGGAATTGTACGATACTTTAGATAAATTGGATCTCTATAGCTGTGGGAAGTGTAACAAGTCGTTTAGAAAGCAAAAACAATGCGAGGCTCATATCAAGGAGGTTCATTCTAACATGAAGGTGAGTTGTGTAATTTGATTTGAGAGATATTTTTGACAACGAATTTAGTCGTATACGAAAGCATGGTTTTTAGGGAAGAACGCAAACTTTGACCAGGCGACTATCCTCTCTTAAAATAAGACTGTTGACTTTGGAATAGAGACTAAATAAATAAATATTTCTTAACATTCACACAGCGCCACCTAGTCTCAAGTTAAGCATACTAAGTAGCTTGTGTTATGAGTACTAGACAACCGATAAACGTACTAAAATAATTCTAAATACATACATTTAAAATATTAAATTAAACCATACCAGACACAGAACAAATGATCGTGCTCATCACACAAACATTTGTCCTGGGTGGGAATCGAACCCCACGCCCTCCGGTATAGGAGCCAGAGTCACTAACCACTAGACCAACAGGCCCGTCATAATTGGATGTGTCGACTGTGCATTATAAGATGCCTGTCTTCAACAACAGTGACAGTACTGCTTTAAGTGATAGTGGATCATGTAACTGCGGCGTGCTTGCAGCAGTCGCAGCTGCAGCTGGAGGACATGGGCGAGTTCAGCGAGCCGGAGGACCTGATGGAGGGCATCCACGTGGCGGTGGACGAGCCGCCCGAACACTACGAGCACGCGCTGCTGCCGCATCTCACCGTCGAGAACGGACACGCGCACCAGGACAACCGGCACTGGTAACCTTCTTTATGACCTTTAGTAGTTTTATGAATTGCATCCAATAACCGTTTCTTACAAGACAAATTGGTAAGTAGCATTTTTGAACTAGCAAAAAAACAGCACCCTATATGTGTTGTGAAAAAGAAACGGTATTCATTTTCTTGATACCCGTTGTGTCGAATATTAATTTGAAGAATTAATAGCGGTTTATAAGCAGTATAATTTGAATAAAAATGATTATTTTTGCTGTTATGTGCACGATATTCACGTTCCATATTAAAATATGTACAGTCTTGTTTATTTGTAGATTTAGCTTCTAAGATTTAGGATTCAAGTTAAAAGACGTAACTAAGGCAGAATAGAGGCCCTATTCTGCCTTAGTTACGGCCGGTTCACACATGTCTCTTTCCGTTTTATCGTGTACGTTTTCCGTTTCATCGATGGCGAACTACATATGAGAGACATGTGTGAACCTTCCGTAAGTGTATGTTAGGGGTACTGATGCTGATACAACCTGCTCGCGCTCACATGAGCGCGAGCAAGTTGTCATATTGTATTTCGGTTCCTAACTCTTGGTGTCCCAGGTACGCGCGCGCGGCGGGCAGCCCGGTGCGCGCGGCGTGCGGCGGCTGCGCGGCCTACTGCGGCGGCTGCGCGCGCGACCGCGAACACGACGCAACGCAACTCAAGGCGCTCAACCCCAGGAAGATCACCATGCTGCAAGGTACCATACTGAACTTACTGATACTATTCTCGACAGCGCATACACCGTTTGCTTTATTGAGCGAACAAAAGATTACCTTCTTTTCCGTCAGAAATCTTCGAATGACCCCGCCCGCTGTGGGCGCAGCGGGATCCCGAAGATTCAGAGTTTTACTAACTAAAACCCAATATGTTCCTCCTGGACCCCTTTGGGTGCCGGGTTCGCGAAATTCCCGCAGCCCCGGCAGAATAAAAGATTATCTCAAGGATACTTTTGCCGCGATCATTAACACCTATGCGACTAGTTGGCGATTTCACTGGCAAAAGCTAAATGTAAACTACTTATAGAAATCCATACAATGTACTAATATGTAAATGTATTGTTCAATAGAGGAGGTCCTGCAGCGCTTCCTGGACACGGACGTGGCGGACAACAGCGGCAGCTTCCCGGACGCCGGCCTGCTGCCGCCCGCGCCCCCCGCGCCCGCGCCCCCGCCCCCCGCGCCCCCCGCGCCCCTGCCGCCCGACACGCACACACACGCGCCGCACGACTCGCAGCCACAGCACGCCGCACAGCCGTCACACGTCGCACAGGCCCCGCACGTGTCGCACGCGCCGCAGACCTCGCACGTATCGCACGCATCGCACGCAACGCAAACCTCACTCACGTCGCAAACACCGCACATACAACACGAACATGTCCAACATACGCATCAAACACCGCAAGCTTCAAACCCAGTCGTCGCCAGTCCTGAGGCGCGAGAGATGAACGTTGTGGAAGTGAAACTGGAGCCTAAGAAGAAGCAGAAGCGGTTCGAGTGTCCGCAGTGCGGGCGCGTGTTCCTGCACCGCAACAGCCTGCTGTACCACCTGCTGTCGCACGGCGGCAAGCAGCATCAGTGCTGCGACTGCGGGAAGGGCTTCTACACCGTCGTCGCGCTTAGAGTAAATACTAACAATTTTCTCAAATCAAAAATAATAAAATGTTGGATACGTAGCACAGATTTTTCAATCGTAATATGACGTGTACTGTTGTAGATCCACAAACGCGTGCACAATGGCGACCGGCCGTACAAGTGCGACGTGTGCGGGCGCGACTTCCGACAGTGGAGCGACCTCAAGTACCACAAGGTGTCCATACATTCTGACCAGGTCAGTAGTCACAACTTCACAGAAAACAGGTGGAATTTAAAAACCAAAATAGAATTGCTTTGCATTGTTTCTTCTCCAAACGAGTCACTGACGGTAGTTAAAAAAAAAAAAACGTTTGTTACAGAAAATGTTTAAATGTGAGTTTTGCGGCAAGGAGTTCGCTCGCAAGTACTCGCTGAACGTGCACCGGCGCATCCACACCGGCGAGAAGAACTACAAGTGCGAGATCTGTAACAAGACCTTCCGGGCTTCCTCGTATCGGCTCAGCCATATGCGGATACATACCAGTAAGATAAGATTCACGCTTTTGTAATTGGTTTCGGCATATAATCATGGATTAACTTGATTCGAAATGTTTATTTTGTAGATGATAGACCGCATAAGTGTCCGCAGTGTGAAAAATGCTTCCGCGTGGCCGGCGACCTGCGCAGGCACATGCTCGTACACGACAGGGTGCGGAACAGACTCAATGAGCAGAAGACCAAAGGCAAGGAACAGAAAGACCTCAAGAAATCTCTTGAAAAACTCAGTGACAAAGAAAAAATTAAATTAGAAGTTATACCTAAGGCGGGGAAGAAAGCTGCGGGCCCTTCCACTAGTATACTGTCCACGATCCTCAGGAGTTCAGAGAAGAAAACACCAAAAGCCGGCAAAAAGACTCAAGGTGCAAGAAAAGGCGCCCCCAACGTCACCATAGATCAAATAGACGACAGCTACACGAACAATGTGGAGGTGTTCGACACGCGGCCAGACCCGCACTACGCCAAGTACAAGGACGTGTACAACGACGGCGCCTACATCAAGGACGAGCTCGACAGCCACTTCTCCAAGCAAATCATAGGGTACAAGGAGGAACCGGCAGAGGAACGGGAACTGGCGATCCTGAGGCCGATGTTCCGGAACAACGTGTTGTGTGAGAGTGTGGAGACTGTGTCGGACAAGAGTGTGTTTCGGACAGAGAACACGGACGGCAAGATGCAAGTGTACACGCACGTGGAGAAGGCAACGGGCGGCGCGCGGGACCTGCCGCACGACGCCAGCGAGAGCGGCTTCATCGAGCGCCTCACCGCGCTCTACAACATCCCCGCCGTCTGACCGCCACAGGTAACTCGCGCTAGCCCGCTACCACAGCTATTCCGCGCTCATGGACACTTGTAAGCGCTTCTATGTCATTCAAAAGACTGCTCATATTTAACGCCACATCTTTCTGGTATCGTTTATGTTACCTAACGATTAGTTTTAGATTTTGACTTAATTGCATCTAGTAAAATGTTCGCTCTGCTTTGTAGCGCCCTCTAGCGAAGAGACATCCAAACTTATAGCCGTAGGACCAAAATATGTCAAAAATAATTTAATGATGTACTTGTTTTGTATTGTCTCGTTAGTAATTTATAGTATTTATGTCGGCACGGGTCTTTCGCAGGACACATGTATTAAAAAAGACGTTATTAACAGTTTTGTACTATAATCACAAACTATTTAATTTAAACTAGTCGAAATTTGTCTAAAACTATCTCTTAATCTGCTTATAGTTAACTAAATCTTAATATTGTTACTAAATGACTTTCGAGAAATCATTCAAATTATTTCTTACAATTTATAAACTTGCGCAACTAAGCTGGCTTAGAAACAATTTCCATCGCACACAAATGATAAAGACTAGAGATATATATCAATCAATGAATTATATCCAAATATCTATGAATTTACTTGTTATTGTATACGAGGTATATCTCCCTACAGATTTATGTATGATATAAACTTAGACTTCAACAAATATATAACAATAATTTATATTTAGTCCAATTAATAGTGAAAATATAATAACATTACCATGTGTTCTAATGTAATGATCAAAATAACGTTAGAAATAAATAATAAATGTTTAAGAATAAAGTTGACCTCTAAAGTGTACTATAAATAAATATCTAGTTATGTGCTGAAATAAAGACTGAATTAATCATGTTTTGCTATTTGTATGTATGATAATAACTTAAGCGTAATATTTTTACTTAAACTAGTTAATGCATAATTTTTACGAGAGTGATGAGTTATAGTATATAGCCATGTTGAACATTTACTTAGTGCCAATGACCCCAAACCTCACTCGAGTACAGCAAGGCTCGGATCCCAGGATAATTTATGGCCTCCGATACTAACACCATATGCCCTTGGTTTTTCGAAAGCTGATCAATTTGAACCATTGTTATAGGTTGACCACAAGACTTGTGACCAGCATGTACCATTACATTTGCCAGAAGATTGAGTTCTGTGGGTTCAGCGTTCGAGAAATCGGCTAACAGTATACTTTTTTAAATATATCCAAGTTGAAGATGATAGCCATTTACACTGAATGCAGGACTTGTGAAAACAAGAACAGTCAATACTGTAAGGTCTCGCGAATGCAATGAAAAGAGTTCTGCTTTAAGAGATCATTTAACTCAATGTTCATATAATATTAATGCAATAACAAAACGTACGACATACTCTATGAATTAAATTAAATAAGAAGAGAAATAGGAATTACTGTCTTCCGAAAATTGATAGGACCCGTTCAGGAAACGTGTTGTTAAGTTCATAAAGCTATTGTAAAACTACCTCCATGTAACTGTGAGAAATCACTGATAATAATTTAGTACTAGGGTTGTCTAAAATAACATCTAAATCAGGGCTTCCGATGCAACGGGATTGATAATAATTATATAAGTAAAATCCTTTAATCCACCAGAGTAAAAGAATACCTTTCTTGCAATTAAATGTCCGATAGATATAAAATATTTCGTTCCCTGTTTTACATAATGGTTAGAAGCATTTTAAAACAAAAATACCTAAATTATTTATGAATTTCATAAGTTTTTAGCAGTACTAACAGTACAATTGAGCCTTAATAGCGTATTTATGAATACTTAATCTCGCTATAATGCACATATACATTTTTGAAATCTTTTATTTTACGTAATTATGAAAACAAAATCGAATTTAAACACTGATTTGTTCTGCAAAAATAAATTAAAGAGCTTTCGGACCAACTGCCCAGAAATGAATAAAAAAAGGGCCTAAAATCATGAAATGTTTTATTATAATAATTGATATGAAATGTTTGACCAAAAATTAATCAAAAAGCTTATCCTTCATTCATCAAGGCGTTTTAGCGTCCAAAACCTAAAGTACTTAAATCGCTTCTTTAAATAAAATCTCTTTAATGTTGACTACTATTTCACATTACAGAATCTAGCACAAGTTGCGTTTCTTCTGTTCACATTACATCAACAATAATGTCAAACTACTTATTCTGTCTACCTGCTTGTTACATAACGGGTTTTAAATTACATTAACTCTCATAACTAGTAATAAAAAGCAAAATTACAGAGGACATTGTTCGAACACTGTCCTAGTGGACTCTGACCGTACATTTCGTGTCTTAGTAAACTTTGCCCATTTAAGGAATATATTTTCTCTCACAATACACATTTTTCCACCGTATTAAATGCACGATAGCACTATGCCCTGCACACGCGAACACTGTCTGGTTTTGAAAATGATATACCTAATTGATATTTATTATTTATCGACACGCTAAGAAAATGTACTTAGAAACCCCGCAGACCACAGATACATGCTGAAATCGAGCTGTTATTCGGTGTGATTGATATTAACCGGCAAATTAAAATGATCTTTAAACTGAACTATCGACACAGTATCGTTTGATAAGAAGTTTGTCTGCGGGGGCTCTTGTGACATTGGTTTTACCATTGTTGTATGTCGTTAATTTTAACCAAAACCCTTTAAAATGGTTCACTCCTCACCCATGTTTGATTATTTCTGTAGTATTTATTTAGAAACAACCCGACCATTCCATTGTCTTCAATTAAAATATGGCCTTAGCTTGACCTGTTACTGAATATTGTTATACATACCTGTATCATATGACGAGAGGTCGTTGAACTATAATTATGTGATTCTTCCGTATAAGTTAATAATTAGTACTGTCTATGGTACCTGGTGCTTGGTGCAAGAAGAGCTCTCTCTTGTTGCATCGTGGACTAGAAACCTTGCAACGTACAGTCCATAGTCTATTCATTTGTACATTGTAAATATTTGTAACTTATCATAGTTAACAATCAAGAGAATAAATGAGTTTCTTGTTATTTGTTGTTTTATTCCACTAAATGAAAATCTTAAACATATCCAAGTCAGCCCAGGGAGCGAAATTACGTACTTAGCCAAAAGGAAAGCGGAAGCAAAAAGGAAACCAATGGTTGCTTTAAAAAGTCAATTCCTACGCTATAGAGTAGGTACAGAGCTATCCATACAATATGCTTCAAGTGTAGTTTCACCTCCAGGTTCCCTTCTACTTGTTAGAGAGTGGTATAGTAACGATTTGGTAGATATAAAACGGCCACCGTATGCTCGACGTACGAATGTCACATCCCAAAATCCTCATCTACGCAGGATCCGCGCGTGCGCAACTCGTGGTCGTCACACTTTAGGCAAGGAGGAAGTGGTGATCTCTAAGATGCACCTAGCAGCCACTGCGACTGTGCGTGCACTGCTAGCGTGAGATGTCACGCCATTTGCAAGTCGGTGCATTGAGATTACGGAGCTGATAAGTGCATTTGTATGAAAGATATAAATACATCTGAACACGAGACAAGGCAGTGCTGGTCAGGTGCGCAGTTGGTAAGTGACCTTTTCGTAACCCTCTTACATGCTGAAGTCATCAGATTCGAGCAACGTGATTATTTTGAGTGATGGCTACGTTTGGAATCCAAGGGCCTTAAAAACACCGGTTGATACTTTCCTGTTTTCACATGATTCCCTCTACAAAATATTTGTCTTACAAGTGCGTAATATAAAAGGTATTCGGAACGTTTCGTTTGTTGACGTTCTTCGAATGTCGGTACATTTGAACCGGGTCACGGTGATGTGTTCTCAAAGCTCTCCAGCTATCCTGGCAGCTTCCGTTTGAATCCCGGCCAAGTATTCTAATTATTTCCCTTATTCAGGAAACGTTAGTCACTTTGGTCATGAACGGTAATGAACTTAATAGGTGCAGTTCATACAGCAGTATTTTAAGCAGAAAATGTGTGTTTGAAATTCAGTTTACTTTTGCATGTTTCCTACGTTACACGTGAATAGATCACTAGATACATGAAGTTAATTTTCTATTTGTTTCTTATGTTTAATTTTCCTTTAGTTCACGTAACTACTTTGAACATGCCTTATAATGCGTCTCAAATAAATAAAAGAATACACCCAAGTATGTTTGTAGCACATATCTAGGTACTTGTAGCTATAAATATCCAAATAACACTCGTAGGGATAACAAAAAGTACGCGTAATGGTGACTGTTCAAAGAAAAGAAATACATTTTTAATCTCATATTATTTTAAGCGGACCTATGAAAATATGTACGTCATATACTTAACTAAAGTTGAAAAAGTAAAGATAGAAATATTTATGGGCCTGTTATGTAAAACCACGATTAATGATGTTAAGCTATCTAGATCTGAAATAGATCATGATTACCTAATTGCTAACGTTGAATGTAAATACTTGTCTAATAATAGGTAAATGTGTCTAACACGTACCTAATTAGTGACCTGCAAAAGGTTTTTTAGTTACGGAAGGAGAACAGCTTTTAGGGCCTACTGATACAATAGTAGCAATTTGGTTTTATAGAAATAGTAAATTGAATTTCATTTAGTACTTTTTTACGAATACTAACTTTTAAGTTTAATCGAATGCATAGTGTTGTGTGTTTCATCCCTACTCATTGTCCATCGAGTTTTAGTGACCATGTCAGTATGAATGTACAGATGAATATTATGATACTTGCAAAGTCGGCGGCCTACTGAACGACAAATATGACCCGAAACTGCGTTGTTTTGCGTAGAACTTTGCACTTTGTGGTTTATGATTTCATTACCCTACATATTCACGTGATCAGATATAAATAGCCGGTTTATTTTTGATACCAATAAAGAAATTTAACTTGTTTTTTGTTCGCCCCGGCCTGGCCCAGGAGTATTTACGTGGGCGATATGTTCAAATTAATTTTGTGTTCGGCGTATTTATATTTTACCTGATTGGAATTCGCTTCTGGTGTACTGAGTAATAACAGAAGTATTCGGTCTCCGTGTGCAACTGTTGGCTGCGGGGATTTTCCATGAATTGCTGGGAACGGGCCCATGGACTCATCTTTTTTCAATACGCAGAGTATTTTTTATGGTAGAAATAAATAACGTACATACAAGGCAAAAAGCGTTGCGTTCATGACTACGAAGAATTTTTTTTCGCTTGAGACGAAAGAAAACAATAGGGTCTCCAACTGTGTAGAAAACTATGAGAAGATACCCCTTGAAATTGGGAATATGCCATAGGGGTATTTTATAACGACGTCTCCCACTGCAAAAACCGTGCACGTTTAGGTCAGGTTACGCACTTATCGTGTTGGGAGCCAAACTAACCAATAGAGATAATGACAATTGCTTTTTTCAATGACCCTCATGCAGTTTAATGAATGATATGAGATACATATTTTTTCTTTTTACAAATAATCACAAGTTGACCATTAAACTGACGTGTGACGTCACAAACCCCTTCCCCGAAACTTTAAAGCAGATTATCTTGTATTTTTTTCGTTGAGATACATGTTTAGATTGCATTTGTTCAGATACAGATACAAGTCTAATATTTTTTTTATCTTTCTGACGGACTAATTAGATTTTTACTTTTCATACCCTGTCATCATCCCTATTGCATCTTTCTGATACTTTCCTACACTCATAGAAAGCTTAGATCTCGTACCTTCAGCACTATCTCTTTCTATTTTCAATGGTCTAACGCGCTATCTCCATGGAGCTGTCAGGAGAACCTGTGTTATAGAAGTGGTCTGTTTTAACGTCTTATGTCTAACGTTAACGTCGACCTCTTTATGTCTGTCTAAATTTTCTATTTATTTAAAGAATCTAAATAGTATGTAACACATTCTCTTATTTAATAGATCTAAGTAGTTTATGTAATAGCATTAAGAATAGGGCTAACTGAATGGATTTCATTCATTAGTTCAGGCCTGCGCATGTAGATAAATCAGACTAAAAAGAACTTAAATACAAGATAGATAGGTATATTTATAGGTTTTTCTTCACAGAAAGTTTAAAATGAGTCTAGAAGTAATATAAAGAGGCGATTACCCTCATTCCTATACATTTTATCCTCTCTAGATGCTCATATAAAATGTAATAACGAATTACTTTCGATAAAACGAATGGTTGTTGAACATAAACTAATTTGTTAATCTCTTGGAAACAACACGTACGTCTATCAGCGATTGTAGTGAATTTTCATTAAATCGAATGTTGCAAAACAAACATGTCTGATTCGCGCGCAATACGCAAACAAACGCGAGTTTGGCGCGCATCAATCTGCCACGCGGGCCCACGCGCATGCGTAACTGTTGAACTGTTCCTAATTAAAGCCTTGTGTTTACACTCCTAGGAGCTATAACGGGGGATTGGACTAAATCTGAAGCTGCAGTACCAAAATAACATCACGTACGCCGCGGTAACGCAATGACCCGCGTGGAGTCCGCTCCCGCGCCCGCGCTTGCTTCTGCGCCCGCCGCCCGTGAGCAACGTTAGCCTTTTTTGGTCATTACCAAGTTTAGACCAATAAGTAGCTGTTAAATTCGTGATCTAACTATGTGTAACTCGTGCCAAATGTTGTCATTATCCATTCTCACATACGACGTAAGAGGCTGATAGTTACGTATAGATAACTGAACGATATGGTAAGTATCTGTGGACATTTACTAGCCGTTAGAACGTAACCTAGATACTTAGGTTCAGAATTATTTATTTATTGACATTTCTATATTATACATCAACAATTTTTACTTCTTGAGTTGATTGAGTCTTTTAATAATTATATTTAGTACTTACATTTACAACCTTTTTGACCAAATCAATCTCTTAGAACAGTCACAAATTTTAAGTTTGAATTAAGTCTCCTTTTTGTGTAAGCAAATATAAACTTCAAATTGCTTAAATAGGTACATGGTCTATTAGAAAAAATATAGTCTTAATACCCGTCAAGTTGTATGAGTTTTCAAATGGACTTAAATGGTCAATTTCGCAAAGTTTAATTCTGGCCAGAATTCCGCCCATACAGTCTTTATTTCTGGACTACATCACAAGCTAATTATTTACTAGCAGCTTCATTATAAATCCATTGTAACAACGTCACAGCACGTCACATATTCCTAAAATATATTATAATAATGCAGCAGGAGTAACGGTATAGGAATGTTCCGGCATTCTGTGGCTAGCATAATAAAGCGGGTGTTATGGAGCAATGTAATGTAAACAGAGACTGAGTCACGCGCGGGCGGCGCGGCGGCGGGATCACGGGGCTGCGACGCCGCCGCGCCTCCGGACCATGCCCTTTATGGGCATGTCCTTTAAGTACCTACTAATTACTAGGTGACTATCCAAAAAAAAAAGACAATCACATTGGAAATATGTCAACTGTTAGACAGGCACTTTATTGACATACGAAAGGTTTTCGTAGCTATAAATGATTTTTGAATTCTGTATCTTTAGGAGATGTTTTGGATTTATTTGTTTATGAAGCGACTCCTCTTATGATTATATCTAGTTTAGAAAATAATGAAGTAGAGATGATGAAAATTTACCAAATTTTTGCCTAAAACATCCAGCTACTTGTAAAGCTATAAACCTTAATCAATATTAGTTTCGAATAAATATTTTAACAAGACTTACGCACAAAGTTTGCGGATGCAATTTAATACTCTTTAAATAATGATTTTGTCACATTATGAGCGTCACAGCGCGTCGTCCGGTGACGTCACTTAACATTTACACAGGTTTGTTAGACGGGCAATTAGTAAGAATTGGAAGTGGACTACTCTGGCATTCCATTCTATGATAAAGAAAAGTATTTTTGTCCATTTTACCCGAAAATCACTTGACTATAAATTAAATCGAAAATGTCAGAGAAGTTTTTAGACTCTACAACTCTTACTCCTTCATGCATATACTTACGGCTTAAGGTCTAAAAATGACAATTTTTTTCTACATTTCATTTAATAATGACAAAGATAGCATATTACTTAAAGGAGACATTTTGCTGTACGTCGATCCTGAAATGGGCTATTACAAGTAACAGCCCAAGCCTAGTGTTATAGACCAGAAACAACGACAGGTAGGCGGTAGTCTGACCAGAATTAGGTGTTGCAAGATTGACCATATTTTGGTATCACTTAGTCAGGAACTAACACTTTGTCAGGAACTCTACTTACCTCCTTCTAAGACGAACATCTGGTTATTTAGTTGCATTCTGATCATTATCTTGAGTATTCATTGTCCCAACAATTTTCCATTTCTGTCTGTATTTGGTCAATAACTTTCACCTTGTCATATCACGTTTTGTAGGTGTGTGTAATCATAAGTATTTCACTAAAAGCCTGGTCACGATGAATTGTCAAATGTTCACGTTTGTTTACACAAATAGTAGCATGTCGCCAGAGTAAGCAGGTCTTTACATTTTATCAGCGACTTCGAACTATGACTAGATATAAAATACGTTCTTGAAGACTTTGACACGCATTCGTAATAATATTTGAAACTATTTCGTAGAATTCAACTTAAAATAGATTGGGGAAAGGTTACGTCTAGAAAGAACTAACTATTCATGTCTCAAAGAGTAGGATGTATGTAATAGTATGTATGATATTGGTGTTTAGTTCTTTCAGCAGCCCTAAGCCTTATAGTATGTTATTAGCCGACATTATTGTATCGTATTTTGTAATAACTAGCGTAGTTAACTGTGTAAATTTAGAAGAAAAAAACAGCTGCTGTATATTTAACGATGAGTTTCAAAATACGTAACAAACTTATTTAACGGTGAATCTTCCGCAGCACAGTCACAGGTACAGTCACAGTGACGACAACTATTGATCTTCGTTTTTCGCTTGTTAGCCCTAATTGATATCTCACGTAACAACACATTTTTTGTTAATCGCTATTTTTTAAGTAATACACGTGTATATTGTTTGTAATAAAAACTTCCCAAGGCCAGGCAACGGTTTTACCGAATGCACTTCCGTCAAATATTCTCAATGAGCAAAAAACATAATGAATGACGCCTTACTTTTTGTACTTACGATGTTAGAAAACTGTTTGGCATACTTATTTTTACAATACCTACTAATAAATTCATAACTTAATGAAAAGTATACCAGTTTCGGGTCTAGGTTCTACGTATAATTTGATGGCTTTTAAACTAGCGTTGCACTGCGGTAATATTCTTATATTTACGTAGTCTCCCCAGATAAAAAAGTAAAATAGTTGAACACGGTGAGACTAGAAGTCAAATTTCCCAGATTTTTCTGGGAAAATTCTAGAAAAGAACGAAACTGTCTTGAATAATTTTCAGGTTGTTAGGTACTTTAACTAGTGCGTGATGTCCAAGCCTAAAAAAAAGGTAATAGCATAAGTTCGCATCGTTCGCGGCAATTTGCTTGCGCGGGTTATTCCGAACGAAGGCGAGACTGATTGGATTCGACGCTTGTTTGCCGATTTACTTAGCGTTAGTCACGTTGACTTCATTCAGGCATACTTTGACGTAGATTCGGAAGGTGTCTAATCAGTGTGTAATCGGGGGCTTTTTAGATGACTGAGGAGAAAGTATTAGGAAGCTAAAATTTTGATAGCGCGGCGCCGCTAGAAAATGGAGATGATGGGACGAAATAGATTCCATTTCCAAAACTTGAAAACTGTATCACTAGTTTTACTTGAAAGGGTTCTAAAAAGAGTTTTGCCCCGAGGTAAAGCAGTAGGTAATAGTTTATAAAAAATAATGTCAACTAACTACAGAGTGTTAGTAGCAAATGGAAAGATGTGATCTCTGCCTATCCCCATGGGAAAGAGGTGTGACGTTTATGTATGTATGTACAGAGTGTTACAGCAAATGTTAATTTGTGAAACTACTCACGTATTTATATTTCTCAAACAAATTTTTACATCTTAAAGGATAACTGAAAATAGATTTAGCATCCAGGAATCTCCTCTGGACCTAGGATTATCCCGCGTGATCCTGATATTGGGATGGAGTTTTCCTGTAAAATGTTTCGGAGGAAAAGCCGGGCATCCCCGTAACAACTATTGTGGTACACTAGGTATTTGCAGCGCATGCGCAAGAGATTCCTTTATTTTATCTTAGGATCTTAGGTACTAGAATGAGTCCGGGAGGATTTAGTCGGTGGGTGTCCAACAAATCCTCACGCTGTTCCCTCGGTGTAGGTTTAAGATAGTAGCTTTTGAACTCGAGAAAAAAAAATGGTATACTAAGTATTCAGTTTGGGAGTCAAGTGCATTATTCTTGTCCAAAACTGCAAGCAAATATAAGATATGATAGATGGTATACTAAGTACGAGGAATTGGACGAGATAGAGGAAAAAAGTTTATCACGAATATCCAATTTATTGTGGGACAAATGGCACACAACATAACTTCAAATACCTTTCTGTGAATATTTTAACATCCCAAACATATTCGTACAAAATCAGTTAAAATTTAAATCCCATTTAGAACTGTACGCATCTGTCAATCTCCATAACACAGTGGGTGCCCAGAGTTCATTACCACGATCAATTAACACACATTGTTTGCTCTGTAATGTAAGGACAGTTGTACGTTATGCCTAAGACCAAGTGCGGGGAAACCCGATACTGGCATATTATATATGTATGATTAGGTTTTGTTCAAACCTAATGTATATGCAGTCAGCGGCCGATGTTACGCAGTTTGTGCCAATATTAGAACTTAAAGAAACTAGTTACGAATTAAACTAACAAAGAATTGGCATTGCTATTCAACGTAGTAATGCCGCCAGTCTCCTGGGTACGTTTCCCGCCATTAACGAAGATGACTACATATTTTTTGACGCTTTGTATATATGTTATTTTATAGTTATATAAACTTTATTTTAAATGTGACTTAATTTATAAACTAAGGCTCACCATTCACCTGCACCCAATAGACTGTTAATTATATGTATACTTTGACCACAGCCGCATATTTATTAATTACTCTTTATAAACGACATGTTATACTACTAACTAGGTCGTTACCTTGTTCTAAGAAAGATTGTATAATTGCCACTAACTATAATAGTTGACTTGCATAAATTAATAGTTATTGCCACTTAAGGCTTGTTGCATAAACGCAGGTATTGCAGGTTCTTTACCTCAACGGTAGGTTTTTTGACATATTTACCTTATCATAAAATTGTAAATTAGTCAATCGTAAAGTATTTTTTTTTATTTCACCGTATACTTATCACATTTAAAATACTATTCACAATTTTACTTATTTTTAATGCACTGCCAAAAAAAATAATTTTGAAAAATATTGATATTCTAGTCAAAAAAAGCTTAGTAAAAAACCTAAAGTTAAAATACAATTACAGTTAAAATTCTGAAAGTGCAACTTCGCTACACGGCACTTCAGTCTAAAACAAAAGAGCTACAGGCTACGTCGTAGCCCGCCCGTAGCTCACCGTAGCCACCTGTGGATCGTGTGTTTACAAACTTGGGTGCATGCTCGTATTATTTATTTGTTAGGAACAATGGATAAAGGAAATTCTGAGCGAAGGTATTTTCGTATAATGTTTAGTTTACGTATAGAATATTATGGATATGATTCATGTCAATCTTTGTTGATCATGTTTTGTTGCATTATCTTGACAATTGAAACTAGTTTTATTCTTTTCTAGTTCTTAAGATATACAAACTTTTATTGCAGACGTCACAACTGACAGGCTAGACTGATTTACGTTTTAGAGCGAGGTCACAAGATCAACAGGATATCACTGTGGCATACAATGTCAAAGAAATACGTCACTACTATAAGTTACGCACTAAAGTCACTGCTAAAGTCTGATTAAATCAAAACATTTTTAATAATTTATGATCAATAACATAATGCATATTTAAATAGAATAGGTTATTAGCAGAATCACCGACAGACGCCACCATAAATCATCCGCAATCGACGCAACAGACGTAAAGGCCTTTTGTATTGACAAAAGGTTAACAAGACGAGCTCGCAGCCAACCGCGGAATGTTCATTAATGTTTATATATGTCGGAGAATGAATAATTATTTATTTTTCGAGTGGCAAAGAGGCTGAATATCGTTAGCTTCCTGACCTTCATGTTGATGTTTTGACGGTGACAGTTTAAAAAGAAGTTTATTTGTATGTCAGTTCAATCTGTCAGTAGTGTGAATGTCGATGGAGCTGGCCCTCTGGCTCCGGAGACTTCACCGGCGCCGGGTGTGCGCACTGACTGAGAAATATTTAGATGGCGGACGGAAATTATCAACACGTGGATTCTAATCCGTTTGAATCTGCGACAGCAGCGGTGGGATTACCCCAAGGGGCATCCTACGAGCCTACTGCGATGCCAGCTACAGAAGGATATTTTACGTCCTAATCTTCAGCGTAAAAAATGTGGCGGATTTAGCTTGGGTAACCGAAGAAAGTCAACCATGTGCCTCCACACCGGAAGCATGGGCGACATTCTTCCAAAATATGTTAGCGGGTTTTCAGAATTCTGACCTACAACCTTCCACGAGTACTGGTTTACGTAGAATACTGAAAGCGAGTGAAATATTCCTACCACCATTTGATCCAGACGAGTGTCAGTTTACCTACTGCGGTGCGTACGTATCCTTGATGTAAAAGTTGCAAAGAATTACAGGAGTGGCTTTCACGGCAGTTTATAGCAACAAAAAGGTTTCACGACCTTTCTGTGACATGGCGGAGTACAAGAACGATCTAGCAGCAACGTACCTACGTCGAGTATTTTACGAACAAGTTGGCGCTGGTAGATCGACAGGAAACTGGCTGGAACGAGCCCAACCAGATTTAAGTTGTCATTTCTGGTATTACGGATACTCAGGTATGGTCAGAGTTGCTTAAAATACCCAAGATGACGTTTGTAAATTTTTGAAAATGCCTTTTGGTCTCTCAAATGCACCTTCTGTTAACTAAAGAGCAATAAATAATGCTCTCAAAGGGCTAAAAGACAAAATTGCTGATGATGTTTTGGTTATTTCAAAATAAACCTTTTAGAATTTGGAGCGCGTGTTATCGGCTCTGTCAATGGCAGGTTTTACATTTTATTGGAAAAAGTGCACTTTCCTTTAATCTTCAGTAGAATATATGGGCTATGTCATTAGTGTCAATTCTATAAAACCAAATCCTAACAAAATAAAAGCTTTGGCTAACTCTCCTTTGCCTACATGCGTAAAAGAACTACGGCAATTTAATGGTCTTGCTGGGTATTTCAGAAAATTTGTACCTAACTTCTCATCTATCATGGCACCCTTGTAAGCACTTACCAAAAATTGTGATAATGGGTATGGACTGCCGAGCATACATTGGCTCATTCTGCTGTGGTTGGATATGTGACTTTTGCACCCGTGTTGACTATCTTTGACTTTAGTAAACCAATCGAACTCAACACCGACGTGAGTTCGATTGGATATAGTGCGGTGTTATTTCAAAAGGATGATGTACAACTGAAAATTATTTCAGTCAGCGACCAACCGATGCGGAAAGCCGATATCACAGCTACGAGCTATAGACTCTAGCCGTTTTTTAAGCCCTGAAGTATTATCGTCATTTTAAAGTCATCACAGACTGTGATGCCTTGAAGGCATCGCGTCATAAACGTGAATTGTTACCCTGCGTTCACCGATGGTGGGCGTATATGCAATCTTTTGATTTCGAAATAAAATATCGAAAGGGTGAATGGATTCCACACTAGATTATTTTAGAAAGAACCTAGTCAATAGTATACTGGTAAATGTTTCTCATTTAAACAATTATTGGTTGCAGGCCGAGCAGAGGTTATATCTCGAAATAAAGCGCATTACTGACCATTGAAAGCGAATTGATTGATGCTGGAGTTGGAGCGCCGTATACTTGTAAAGATAATTCACTTTTTTAAAAACTTACAGATGAATGGTGGGGCTTTTAGTGGAACAATAGTTCCCGGTAATTACAGATAATTCAAGGATTTCATGTCGAACTGAAACGCTTGGGCTGGGATAAGACCTTGTCAAAAGTAGGGGGACCATTTCTGGTTTCCTGATATGAGCTCATCTGTTAAAGCCTGCGTAGACCATTGTTTACCATGCAAAGTAAATAAAAGCCTTTCTGGTAAAACACTATTCATGTTGACACTGGTGGTAAGATGACCGGCGGGAGGATGACAAAGAAGTGTATCATGGTTATTATGGGCGCTTTTGCGAAATTTTGTCATTTGGGTGCAGTTGACTTCAGCCTATGAGGCCTTTGGAGGTAGATGTTTAGATGGTACAAAGAATAATGCTTGAGTTTAATATTGTAATGTAGTCGAAGTTGTTTTTATTGGTGCGTGCAAATTAGCATCGATTGAAGTGTTATAAGAATTACGAATTATTTTATTATTGTAGGTAATAGGAAGATCATTTTTGTTTTTAAAATGATTGTGTATACAACCGAAACCAACAAATGGATTGTAATGTATGGAAACTTGATATTACACTGTGACTGAAAGCTCCTACGCTTTGACTGAGAATTTGACTGAAAGCTCCTACGCTTTGTCTGAGAATTTGACTGAAAGCTCCTACGCTTTGTCTGAAAGCTCTTACGCTTTGGCTGAAGGTATGACTGAAAGCTTTTACGCTTTGTTCGATAATTTGGAAAAAAGCTGATATGCTTTGTCCGAAACAAGATGAAAGCTTTTACGCTTTGGTTTAAAGTTGCTATGCATAGCCTGAAAATTAGTACGCTTTGTCTACGACATAGATTGAAAGCTTGCTACTTGATCCAGTGTGACTGCTGGAAGCTTCTACGCTTCGTAAGTTTGCTAAGCTAAGGTGTTATTAAGGTCCTAATGTTGAAAGCTTCCTCGCTTTGCGGGGTAATCAGAATAACTTGAGTATCCGAGACAGACCTGTTGTATCTATGATATCAACGGGCAACGCGAGAGCGCGTTGATTCGCAGAATGGCCGTGTCGGAGAATGAATAATTATTTATTTTTCGAGTGGCAAAGAGGCTGAATATCGTTAGCTTCCTGACCTTCATGTTGATGTTTTGACGGTGACAGTTTAAAAAGAAGTTTATTTGTATGTCAGTTCAATCTGTCAGTAGTGTGAATGTCGATGGAGCTGGCCCTCTGGCTCCGGAGACTTCACCGGCGCCGGGTGTGCGCACTGACTGAGAAATATTTAGATGGCGGACGGAAATTATCAACACGTGGATTCTAATCCGTTTGAATCTGCGACATATAATTATGTAGATTAATGTTTATATATCATCTGCTTTGAAATCAATACTGCTACAATTAATATAATTTTGCGTTTTTTGATGAACACGTTTTCCTCGTTGGTGGTTGAACGCTTAATGTTTTGGGAGGAGGGGGTTCCCGAGATGTCTTTTTTGCTGCATGCTGTTTAAATGATCTAATTAGCTTCAAACAATACCCATAAATATATAAAAGAAAATGTTTTTTTTTTGCTTTGTTTAAGAGCTAGGCTGTTTCGTTTAGTTTACATATTCAAACTTGGGCAAGAAATCTTTTTGTATATATTAAGGATAGATAACCTCGATAGGAAACCTGACTTCTACAAATTGGTAATCGTGTAATTTTCATATAGCTAGATAAAATATATTTTCATGTATTGTTGAATCCAGAATATTTACGCTAGTGTAATAATTGCTGGTGCTGGTGTACAGCTTAAATATTCTGGGATTAATACTACTCGTTGTATTTTCTAAAAAAGATAACAAATTTCGTTTACGTTTTTTAAACTTACTCCAGGAATAACATAATATATTAGGTATTGTTACTATCTGGTTCATGAATAAATGTATAATGCGATTGAATTACAGACTGATTATTTCCACGACGCTTACTTAAACTGACACAACAACTTAACTTTGTTGGATATATGATGTGATTTTGCTTGTCGGTGTCGGACGGTGACGGAAAATGCAACTGTGGCTTACTACTCTAGTTTAAATTCGGATTTACTCTAGAGTAAAAGCTTACGCCAGCTTGGTCGAATCCAGCTTAAGGGACTTCACATACCTAATGTTTGCAAATAAAACTTTGACTTTAAACTCATAAGATTCCAATTACTTCGACACTCAGTAAAGAATCAACTTGTAATCAATTTTACTGCAATTTTCCTTGTGAATTCCGGTTAAAACTTTGATTAATTTTGAAGCAATGATGTTTTAAATGACTAATTTATAACAGGTTATCTGATATAAGATTTAATAAAGTGTAAACAAGTTGTATAATATTGCGAGTTTCGCATTAATCACTTTCAGTGTAGTCACTGATTATCGAGACAAGTTGCTGACTTTTGTCCGAGCGATTGTATGTCTCTTGTGACAATACCTTTTCTTGTTCTGGATTCCAAGGGCGAAACGTATATCTACGCCGAGGACACGGCGGAGTGGGGATGACATCCCGGGCCTTTTTTTGCCTAAGCAAGAGCCATGCTCAGCGCGACTCTGGCAAAAAATAACGATACCTGGGGATCCATGTTTACTGAATATACAAGTATACATATGTAGAATCTATAAATGATATTATAACGGCTCACTCACACGTATTTATCGGGATAGCCCGACTAGTTTCGGAGTCCTTAATCATGAGCTGACGGCGGCGGGGTCGCGAGTGAGTAAACCGTTATGTCGTTTAAGTATGAATCGTCCTCACGAAAGTTACTACAAAAATATAGAATGTTTAAGTAATGAATAGAGAGACAACCACCCTACCATTCTTACTGTTTGACTCCGCATTATCCGAACTAACTCTTAGTATGACAAGCAACTGTTTGATAGCTTTCAGCATCCAATTTATTAAAAAAGTGTAACTCTCTTTATTATCTTCCAAATTTTTCAATTTCCAAGTATAATGGTTTCTGGAGGTTCGTATAAGAGACGGACACTTTATGTCAAATATCGTGTCTAGGAGAAATTCAGAATCTGGCAAGGCAGGAAGCTCTGAATATCTCCACATCTGGTTGTCTGTAAGAGATCGCTCTCATTGTGGCACCATGTAACTGTTACTTCTGTCAAATCTGTTTCTAATGTGGTCCGCAATAAAGAATATTCTATCTATCTATCTCCACTGTAGTTTAAAAGAAAGTCTATATTGTCATCTACAACCACGTCAAATGGCAAGACGTGTAATACAGATAAGGTAATACCCGCGTAGTGTTACTGCACCACCGACTATGCCTCATTATGATAACAGTCTCCACGTATACAGATTACACAAATACGATGTATTTGTTTAATGTCTCATTCTACATATATAAATAAGGTTTGAAATGTCTTTCAATAATACTATGTAGGTCACAGTAGGTTCGTGCGGAATTTCTAATGTATTTATAGTAAGACAAATATTTGCCATAGTATGTTTAATTGTAATTACCTAGGGTGTTCTTGCTTGTAGAAATAAATAATATGACGTATTCGCAGACAGACACTTTAACTGACTTTTAGGCTGCCTGTCCACCGGAGCGGTGTTAGGCTACGGAGCGGAGAAACTGAGATATATTAACCAATAGAATTGTACAAAATCTCCGCTCCTTGCAAGCCATTGGTTAATATTTCTCGGTTTCTCCGCTCCGCAGCCTAACTCCGCTCCGGTGGACAGGTAGCCTTATGACTGTACGGACCTATACCAGTTGGCTAAAGTGGTACAGGTCACCACGCAATTTACCACTGTGCGCAACATGTCACGGGTTTGATTTCCGCGTAGGGCAAAAATTTGTGCGTTCCACAAATGCTTGTTTTGTGTCTGGGTGTCTCTGTGTATGTGAATGTCTGTGAAACTCCCCGTGATACAAAATGATATAATTTCCCAACTTTCAGGATGATTGATATTTATAGTAAGACTATAAATATTTCTCGGTATATCCTTGCGGTCCGGAAATCGAACCCGGTTAACATTGAAGGCCAAACAGTAACCTTTGTACAATTGGGTCAACGTATTTACTAATGTAGGTAAAAGTTTACTTGCTCTACATAAATTCTGTTTTAACCGATGTCGATGATATAATTTATTTTTAACTGTAGGGGTTCTATTTTTAGCGTTTACGAGCCTTTTTTATTTTATTACAGTGAATGTTAATACCTGGTATAAAAGGCTTTTGCTAAGGTGTTGATAATTTGTAATTTTTCCTTAATACTTAATACCTACCAGTCGACAGTTTAATTTAACTGGGCGACTTTTTGTTTTTTTACCAGCATAAGGAAAGTGCATCGGTAATAAACAATCTAGAATCTAGAAGTTCCATTTTTTTTAAATAATCTCAATTAGCAAAGAGTTTTTTATGTGGCAGGACCACATTCGTAGATAGTGAATATTTTATTAGAAAAGTAGTAAGATAAAGGTAAATAAATTAATTATAAACAGGAATGAGTTTCTAAAAAAAGTTTATTGCTTAACTTAAAAACTAAAGTAATACAAAACATTATATCTAATCATGTCCGTCGCTTAGCTTTTAAAGCTCGAGTACCTACGTTCAGTGATCATAAATAAATAGTAATACAAATAAATAAGAAAACCTACGAGATTCTATGCCTTTGGCACATCGAAGACTAGGTCCCTAACTTAAACCCTACTTAGTACCCTCGGGAGGTGCCTGAAATTCAAATCATATCTTAAACAAATACTTAAGAGAGACAAGTTCACATAAATAAATAATTACCAAATGATATTAACGCTTGACTAGAAAGCAAATACTTTAAATTCTATTTTCCTTAACTCTACACTACATATAACATTAACCTATCAGAAATGGAATAACTATTATCACAATTTAGGAATTGCGCAAAATCAGTTTTACGCTCGTCATCATTATACTAAAATACTTAAATACTGAACAGTGATGTCGCGCGCGTTGCGAGCAAAATGCACATTAACCTTACATTATAATACATTAGCAGTCACTCGTTAGTAGTAAGTAACAAGCCCTGGGTTGGACCACAAACATTGCGAGGTTCGATCCTAAGCATAAACATCATAAATTAAAAGTATCGTTCTCAGAGAAACCGTGGTATGGTCAGCAGACCACACCGGAACCTAGCTTACATTACGCCCCCTTTAGGGAACTTACAATAAATAATTAAACTATAAATAATACGTTTGAGTTACAACTTTAAGTACATTAGACAGCAAACCAAAAAGTCATGGAATAAATTAACAATGTCTACTCACAGCACCTTTTGGCCCCATTTTATCTTACGAACTATACAAATAAATAACTTACGTAGTATAATACTGTTAAATTCTGAACATTTAAGCCTAAGGACACTTGTATCAGTCGCGCTGTACGTATACTGGGCTGCGCCGCCGCCTCGCGGCCGCCGGCGCCGGGCTCCGCGCTGTGTGCTGACTCACGGCGCCGCGGAGGACGCTGCTGTCACCGCACTATTTACACACGAGCACGCCGTGGTCGCCATAGTCTCCAAGTTTCACAACACCGGTATCACTTGTCCCCCACATAGAGTAATGTCTGTGCGCTGGCCGAGCTTCACTTCACCGACCTTCTCCGCTTCTCGCATGCGCACTTAGACCGATTCCACCTCATATTCTGGTTCCGCTGTAACAAACAAACAGGAACATTGCTAACCTTGCCACGGGAACCTAAACTGTTTGTCACTAAAATGAATTTACAACGAGAAGGTAATCGATTACTGTTGAAATAGTAATCATGTATTGAAAGGATCAATTTTATGCGATTAATACACAAACAAATAAATTGAAAGGAAATATAAATGACAGTGACAAAGCTCATGCAATAAAACTTATATGTGCACAAAAACAAGAAACAGGTTGAAAGACAATGGATGTCAGTACTAAATGAGTCGACATAGACCAGGCGTCAGACATAAACCAAATATGTTGCTTACTCCTCAACAGAGGCCAGTGTTGACTTGACCTCATTGTGTTTGGAACTACATCATATACAACAGTGATACAGGTTTAACTAAAGAATAAACAACATCGAGAAAGAAATAAAAAGCGTGTGTTAAGAGGGCGGGAAGCATAGTGCTGACGCTGACGGGCGTGGCATGCGCGTGCCGACTGTACGTTAGTGTTGACAGACATCCATTATCTTACGAACCTTTCTGAGACAACTGCGGCGTTCCTCCATGTTGGGACACTGGCAGGAGCACTTACGAGGATTGTACACCCTCGGCGCCGCGCACTCCTCCGGCGACAGCGAGCAGCAGCCGCACGACACGTGCTCCACGATGGGGTACGTCGCGCACGTCTCCTTGTTCGTCTTCACGTTGTATATTCGAATCTGTGGACCAGACACATACATTAGAATCCAAGATATCAGACAAACTGCGCAACTTATAACGCGGGCGAAACAGTTACAAGTGTCTGAGTCATGAGCAGCTTCTGCTGTCAGTTATGTCACTATTATCACTAGAGACTTGAACGTTGCGCAAGTGTTTGTACTATCGTACAAATATAGTAAGCGGGTCAAGGATGGCGCAGAATTAGCGGTTGCTTGATAAGAGACAATGAGCGGGGCTTACCGGTATGTGCCGGATGGCGGTCTCCGTGGCCACGCAGGTGCCTTCGTTCTCGTACTCGCAGAGGCCGACGCAGCGCTTCACCCACACGGCGCGAGGACTGATCTGGGGAAACACACTCACGTCAGCCTGCGTACAATACACCTATGCCGAGAATTTTCTCACGCGACGCTAATCACGCCGTGTTTTGTGACCGCGAAACGGTCGCGGATGTAAAATACACCATTATAATAGTATTTGCATACGAGTAATTTGATAGGTAGTTGGACAAATATATGTAATTCCATTTTACTTGGCCGCTGGTTTGTTTGACTTCGGATCATGATTCGTCTGGATGTAGTTATTTGCTCAAGAGGAGGTCATGTATGGGCCGTTATGTATTTACACAATTCATACAATTTTGCTCTGAAGATATTTCTAGAGTCGTTGACATGTAATTATCAAATTGCGCGATAGTCACGAGCTGCGTGCGCTATTAAGGTCATAAGATAATGAGTTATGACGAGTGCAAATTGATTGTAAAGGAAAAATAAATTGTGTTATAATTGAGTAATAGGAGTGTTATGTCAACTGTTGCTTAATCGATAGATAATACCTGAGTACCTAATTAAGTTTCGATAATTAAAAACATTAAATTAAGCGCAATTAGTTTTAAATGTTCGTTGGTATTTACCTGTTCATGCGCAGCCTTCACTTTCAAGTATTCGAAGACATCTTTAGGGTCTCCACATTTTGACTGTTCAATGATGTTACCACGTTCACGTTCATTGTCACCGGAGCATGCGACTATGAACAAAAAAAAATACAGTTAAAAAAAATGTACCAAAAAACTTTAAAAAAGTTTTTAAGTTTGACTTAAAAGCTTGATTAATGAAGAGCTTTTATGAAAAAGCTCTGTTTCAGAATTAAAATTTAATTGAAAGTCATAATTGTTAAAAAAAAAAGGAAAGTAGTGTAAGGGGTGAGTATTCACCTTTCCTGGGCATCGGTATGATATAATCCTCTGTGTTCTTGGGGAACTTGGGGTGGTGCTTGTGTCCCGCCACCACCACACACAGAACCAAACACAAAACAAATTTAGCCATCATCATTATCACCTTTCACTTAATTATCACTTTTTATTTAATCACGATTTATTCACTGTTATCTGTTTAGATAATCACGTGTTGTATTCACTGTCACTGTACGTGTTGCTTGTTCCGCGGTCTGTTGGATTGTGCTGGCTGTCGGAGCCGTATGCTGTTATAAAGCGAACCTGACTCAACACGTGGGCTCGGGCAGCGGCGCGCGGCCGCGGTAGGCCCGCCCGCTTGCGTCACCGCCGACGTCGCGCGCCGCCGCCGCTCACTCAGCACAGCTGATTATACGTCACAACGCTGACAACACTAAATGTAGCGGCATTACCAGAATTTTACACGGAACTACATATCCTGCACCATTTCTGCTCCCTACCGATCTGATACAATTGGTACTTCTAATGTAATTTCTATGTAACAATTTATTCGAATTTCATCATAGTATTTGTCATCATTATATTTATAGATAGTACAACAGTATAGTTGTTATCTTTTAAGTAGTGAAATGTAATCTAGATTTGATCCGGTATGGAAACGCGTGCGCGGAAACTGTTGAGGTAGTAAGTGGTAGCGTGCGGAAACTTAGTGACGTCACGCGCAGCCTCCAGAGGTCAGAGACCCGGCGGAGACTCATCGGCTGAGCGCTGGTGACGAATCCCCAGCCTTGCCTAGCCTTGCCTTGCGAACAATTACTCTATGTACTTCCAAAATACCGATGGTCGGCGAAAGGTACGAAAGTATGTCATTTAATAATATGATGCAATCCTTGTTAGTGTTACTATCAGTCCAGCGAAGGCACTCTCTCTCGCGGTGGGTGTCTCAAGGCGGCCAAGGCATGTATGCACAACTTCTGTGAATGTTACTGCTGACTCAAGATAAGATAAACCAGATAAAAAGAAATTATCATCTCTTATCGCGGTGACGTGCTAGCAAATACGACCAATCGAAGTGTGATACATTTTCAGCAATTTTCAAGCCCTATTGGGTTTTTCAACATCTTTATTTTTAGAGGTTTTGTTCGAAATTCCCCATGAAGTCGTCGTTGACACAGCGGCTCTTTTCATGCGAGCTTCAAGTATTGACATAAGATTACCTCACGGCCATAACTGGTTGGCAAATTATTTGCAACCTCATGCTCATAGACTTTTTTTAGTTTCCTAGAAATCTCTACCGCGTATTACAAGCTTATAAATAACTGTATTTCCGTTTTCCGAAATGACTTTAAAGGTAACGCTATAATGTTCTAGATATTTTAATGTCCGCCAAAGCACGAATAAATGAAAAATCGTAGTGGTCAATGTAATTTAAAGTGATAACGATTAATGATCAAATATATGACTAACGTTCACATTGATTGATTCAGTATTGATGTTATCGGCGTATTATTATTCAGTATTATCTATTAGCTTAATACAATAATAATATAGTATTTATTATACTAGCAATTATGTTGAAATCTGTTAATATTCATCGCGCCGATTATCGCACATTTTTGTGTAATCTCTACTACTCCTATTGAGATACGATCAATGATCTAATTCATAATCGCTACGTGCGCACGCGCAATCTCTGAGAGTGGCGCCGCGCGATAAGCTATCTAAAGGCGTTTTAGTCTTTATTCGTTATGAATGACATGCTAGAGGACTTTTTTGTCCTTTTTACTCCATTTTGGCTCTCTTTCTTTTAGGACTATTTCACTATCGACTATTAAATTGATCCTAATATAATCTGACATGGAATTAAATCTTTAGGCGTGTATTTTTAATTGTTATGTCACGATGATAAAAAAACACCATATTCATTCAAGGTAGTCATTCATTCATTCATAGTCCATAGGAGTTGTGTCAAATGCTCTCTTTAATTGGCACTTTAAGAATATAATAATATGTAAGTTGCAATCAGAATACATGTGCATACATTGCATCAGAGCTAGGACGCGGAACTTGGTCATAAGTCTAAAGTAGGCATTATATCACTTCCTTATGGGAGATGTTATGTAGCATCCTCGCTTCCTATTCCCTGCAGCCAATAAGCACACACTTACATGCTAATCAGGTAGAGTACCATGAACTCATAGTTTTTAAGTGTAGCTAATCGTGCCATGTGTTATTCCTATTTGAAAATTAATTGGAGTATATAATTGCCTGCTGGAGTAGGTTGTGGAGTAGTAATTATGCTATAAATTAAAAGCTCATAAATGCCTCATTTTAGCGGTGGTGTACAAGAACCGGATAATGTTATTGTGATATTTAACCGACTTCAAAAAGGAGGAGGTTTCTCAATTCAACCGTATATATGCTTTTTTTAATAAGGTTTTCATGCAAAAAAGTATAATTTCGCTTCATAACTAAAATCCTTCATGAATGATGATGGTTAATGTGGTTTTAGGGTGATGTCCGAACAGTTATAAGTGAGTAGCTATAACTAATTCTTGTCGGATATCCTAAAAGATGTTGACCTATCCTAATGTATAAGTCTCAGCCTTCGATATTCCGAGAAATAAGTACTAGCCCACAGTAAGCGCTAGGCCTAACACTTAATTGGTCATACAAATGCCAACATTTTCCAAGATTAAGACAAGCTAATACACTTGCATGAGTGTTCTTGGTAACAAAGTTTTCTTGCGAACCATGAATATATTATGAAAACACCATAAAAACTCGAGTTTCAGGGAAACGTGTGTTAATACGTCATGGAAGTGGTGTCGCGTGACGTCACCGACCACCGTGACTGGCCGGATTGTCAGCGGTAGGGGCGGCTCGACCACGAAACTTCTAGAATGGTGCAATTCATGAGAGAAATTACTAAATAACATATAGGTGTACCAAGTTCGGCTGTGACTGGCAAAATACAAAATTTCAACTTGACTCTAGAATTTTCAATTCCACACTATCGTTCATAGCAAAAACTGTCATCGCCATAGAGCAAAATATAAAATCCAATTCACTTTTCTCTATAAAACGATGACGCTGACTAGGTAATATTTGTAGAACACCCAAAATCATTGCGAGGATGACATTATTTTTTTTATCATAAGTGACTCGTTATTTGCAAACTGATTTTTTGTCCATATATGGAAGATTTCAAGTGTTCTGCCACTATAAATATTTCATAATATTATGTTACTCAATGATTTGAAAATTATTACCGGTTCGGTTTACCGGTTTGCCAGTAGAACTTGTTTCGTCGAAGGAATGACGAGAGTCGCGTCATTGTTAAGTATACCCACAGATGAATATCTATTGGAAGTATTATAAAAAAACTGGCAGACTTATTACTGTCATATTGTTTTAAAACGAAAGATGAATAAAATTATTAAATTCAAACGTTCCTGTTGAAGTTCCTGATTTTTCGTCACGGAACTTTCTTTCTTTATATTATAAGAGTTAACAGGAAATTAAACATCAAACGAGGCATTAAACAAAACCTGCCTCAAAACTCTGTTCAAGGTCATTGCAATTTCATCTGCTCAGCCCCAAAAAGCTGGCAGAGGCCATACAAACTGGTTTTGCATGAACCTGACCCACAAACCATCTATCATACACTCGCTAACACTCTTCTAACATGGATGTCGGACTTTGGACTTTGAATGTACATTTCTCAACGTTGCCCTACATTTTTTTTTCTATAGACGTGGATAACTAACAATCTGTCTTCCGTTTGACAGGATGCCAAGCGTTGTCATCATTTTAAGAATGGAAGACGCGTAATGCCCATTTTTTTCTTTATCCGGCCTTGACATAGACTAGTACATAGACTGTACGGTTCGGACAGAGCTAGGCGAGTGATAATTATGGTTATAAGTAGCGGTAATCAGCGTGTTCGTTATGCAAAAGTTTGGAATAAATCACTCCCTCAGCGTTTCCTACTTTAGACAGTTCTGGACTGTTAGCATGAGGGCAGACTTTTACTGCTTCACCGGCCTAGGAGTCTCGGTGATCCGATATGAGTATTACTGTCTATGCATTTTGGAGATTGCGACATGACATCAATATGACCTGGACTATTACTTCTACAAGTAAATGCGATCCTTTATGTTATTTTTGCAATTAAACCCACTTTGTAGAGTCAAGTAGTTTTATCGAACTGACGGTAACTGTCAGTTTATGTAACTGAGTTATTCAATGAACTTTCGTATAACAAGTGAGTCATGGATCTTGAGAATTTTCCTCTTTCCATAATGTGATGTAACTGATAGGCAAGATACCAATGAATCAGCAGTAGTCATTGCAAAAACTTTGCCAGTTACATACTTAGAATTGGAGTTTTTGTATTATTCAAATGACTGCATCAAAAAGCCGTGGGTGAGGCTTAAATGAGCAATCTCTGAGACAATTTTGGCAACTTCTTACCTACTGTGATAGAAAAACTAATGTGAGCGTTACGCTGACCATTTACTGCTAAAGAAATGTAGTTTTCAACAGTGGTTGACCTATAGAAAAGAAACCTATAGAAAAGAGAGAACCTTTGTAATAATGAAAGTAGATACACATGCAGTCAATGAATGGATGGCATCGTCTTATGAATACCTGATACAATACTGCAATCACGAGTTTAGATGTCATAATGTGTTACATACGTTGCGTATGAGTTTGATTTAGCTTAAAGCTTTTATTGCGTGTCTTTACAATGTACTATAACCAAGATACAGCCACTATATAATTGTTATTGTACATAATTGTAGTAACTGCATTTTGGCTTATACATTAATATGTATAACAGTCTTCCATCGAAGGACGTATTCTCGTACACATCGACGATGCTAATCCTAACCAAGAAACTGCCGTTTTTAAACGTTTTTCTACAATCATGTACCTATACAAAACGATGTTTTTGTCAAATGCTATTTGTTATTACAGATATATTGTAAGGTAATTTATGTAATACACCTTAAAATATTCTGAATAATCACGTATTTCGCAACTCTTTTCCAAAATATTGTTTTGATTTTGCATTACTAAGGACGACGATAAGATATAGATAATTTATTGCGTTATAAGATCGATAGGTGCACATAAGTGCTGAGTCGTTCCTGCACCTTTACAATTTCCAGAAAATTACCGAGATTCAGAGATTGTCTATCTGTTATCAATCGGTAATGCATAACACTATCACTTTTATCAGATTGATAGTTTATTGACCGACACAATTAATACTCGTTATATAATTGCTATGAATAGTTTGTAAAAACCTAAACTTAATGTGACGTGTTTTAAACGTGATTGAACAAAAACGCTTAGAACGGATTCATGCTTAGGATTAACATCATTGGTAAATAATATGTTTGATATAATCGCTGTAGCTTGTGAATTGTATAGTCAAAATTTATGACACGCGGAAACTATTTACAAATTGTGACGTAGCTATCTACGGCCTCCTTACAGGCGCACACCCCGCCACCGGTACCGTAAGCCTTTGCTCATAGCTATGAATGAAAACCGCGAGTCACTGTTATTTGGAAAACATTTCATTACATTTTTTTATAATTTTTTCGTAAAGCTTTGAAAGGTAAGTAGGCTAATAGGTGTTTTCCACGCAACGAATTTTTCGACGAATAATTCGTAATGAAATGTTTAATTGTAGGCATCGTTTACTGGCTTGTTAGAATTACTAACGGGTACCGAGTAAAGCTTTATAATAATTATGTACTTCCATTCTATGATTTTAATATGAAGTTATAATGAAGTTATTTTTCATGATTACTTGGTCAAGTACTTAATTTAACCAGTATTACTTTTTAAGATAATAAACTCTTATGCCTTTTTTAAGCACATATATACAAGGCTGTTAAAAAAAAGATGATTCGAGTGTTGAACAACTTTGATCCTGAAAGTTATGAAACCTCAAAATTGATGGGTCTGTTGGGTCTGTTGGTCTAGTGGTTCAGTAACCACTAGACCAACAGACCCAACAGACCCTGCTATGCCACAGTTCGTAGGTTCGAATCCCACACAGGACAAATGTTTGTATGATGAGTACGATCATTTGTTCTGTACCTGAGTGTAAATGTTGAGGAAAATAACAGTACCTACTTAATACTTGCGCTGAAAGCAAGTATGTTTCATTCAACCACCCAGGTCGTTAACCTTTACAGTTTCTAGCACAGTTTCAAGGTATTACGTTCGATAACCAACAGTGGAACAATCAGATATCGGCGATCACACCACAACAGGTGATCAGATGATCAGTGTCATAATTAATCATACGATTATATCTGATCATTTCACACAAACAGGAATTACGTCATGGAAAAATAAAATTAATATGGAAAAGGGGCTTTTCTTTTACTTCCAAATCAACTGCAAAATGTGGTTATTTTTATTTTTGAATCATTATTCTAAAACCACCACGGACATTATTTGATAACCAGGGTCTAACGTGGAATCTGAAGTTGATAACATCATCACCTACCATCTTCCTACCTACCATCTTCCGTTTAAAGAAAGAGAAAGTGTACTCAGCATTGGGACAGTTTAAAGCTGACATTTTAATGCAACACAACGTGACAGACAGCGTGCTGCTAAGGAGATTGTTGCGCTATTTCTTCTTCCGTAGCAATAGCACAAGAAGGTGGGGTGGGCGATGGGGAGCTGTCTATAATTTATGAATCTTGACGTACAAAAAGTGCTATATTGTAGCCAAATTTGAATAAATAATTTATACTTTTGATTGTAATTTTTACTGCTGGACATTGGCCTCTCTAAGTGCACCCCACTAAGATCTATTTTTAGCCACTCGTATCCAGCTCCTACCAAGTAAGTAAGTAGCGCACAATTGGTTACAAATCTAAACGAATTTGTTTAATCATTAGGATTTGAACGAAATTCATATATAACGACTTAAAAACTTTTCAGTACTGGAAAACTACCATATACCATGAGTTATGACTCTTGCATAATATTTTTGCTTCAAGTTATTTGAACTTGAGTAAAATCACGTATGTTCTTGTCCAAATATTGGGAAGTGCCCTAATCTTTTGATGGACAGCAGTACATAGGTACTTCTGAAGGAGGAGGTTTCGTGTTCCCGTGCGTAAACAACATTATCGACGGGACATCCGAAGTTATAATAGTGCAGGTTATCAGTGCAGGCGATATGTATGTACTCGTAGGTTCAACTATAGTAGACTGGACTCTTCCAAACTAAATCATATGTAGGTACTTTAATTTTCAATTAACCATTTCCTCTAAATACTATAATCAATTTGACTGCACGGATAGCTGAGTGCGCCGCCAATTACCATTGTACACGATGTGTCACGGGTTCAATCCCCGCATAGGACAAGAATTTCTGCGATCGACAAAGGCTTGTTCTGAGTCTGGGTGTTTTTGTGCATGTGGATTCTGTGGATCTGTGAAACCTCCGCGATACTAGGATTAAATTCCTCCTGCGAAAGTCGTTGTTATAAAAAGGAAGAAAAAAACAGAAAAAAAGTGTGCTCTACACTTAATTTTTCTTAAGTCGTAAATTTAGATTAACTGAAAAAACTTATCCGTTTCCAGGCACGGTTAGGTATGTATTTTTAATGTTACCTATGATCAGACCTATACATATACGAAAAATTGTCATAAATTACAAGAGTCAATACTGTTTCAAGCGATTTTTGCAAGTTTAATTAATCATGATGATAATTACTTATTTTCATGTTACGGAGCTCTAGGAAATCCTGTTAATTTGTGCGCTATTAACGTATTTGTAAAGTTTAGCCAATCAGAAAAATTATGACGTGTTAGCATTCAAATGGTTTTAAAGGTCCCTACTATATTATCTAGTAATCTTTCTTTTATCCAATTAGCGAGACACAGGTCGGAACTTAAGTAACTGTTGAATAGTATGTTGAAATACAATATTTCTAGAACACCATAACAAAAAAGAAGTCTTTTTAAACAAATCCGAACTAAATACCTATACATACAATCTTATATTATTATAGTTACCGGAAACGAGACTTTGTCTTATATCAGCTAAATAAGAAAGTTGCATGTTCGGTTATTAGTAGAGCTTTCCCCTTATTAAATAAATTATACGACTTATACACAAGACTAACCCCCGGTTTCTGGAAGACTGATCAATTGGATCTGCTGTCAAATCAACTCATCACGATTGTGGTTGACCATAACACTTACATCCAATCATAGAACTAACATGAGATTTGACTGATGATTAACATTTTTTTTTGCCATCTAAGTATAGATTGCTTGTGCAGAAGATTACTTTTGATATAAATAATGTCAATTCATTATTTGTTGAAATAATGCCGTATGTTATGTCATTTTTAGGCAAATATTAATTTCTAAACATCAGGTTTAAAATAGCAAAGTATCGACCCAAAAGAAATTTCAAAGAGGTCTGCTGCAGTTTTCTCTATCTGTCGTGCAGTGAATGTACAGCAATCTATTTAATTAAATGTGACCTCGTGACATTTAGTTAGCAGATATCAATGGCTCAAATGTATAAATATAATATTACTATTCAATGAACCACGTAACTTCGACATGTCACTTCCATGTTTAATTCAACTAGCATTGGAGATCGGTTTAGGGGGCTAGAACCTTAACTAAAGTAACGACATCAAAAATTCACGATATTTGCAATGGATGAGTGCTTAAAAACCCAAATACAAGTGAAATAAGTTTGGCAAAACTGCCTTGTCACGAATACAGGCTATAAATTAATAATTTCAGCATATTAGCAGTGATTATACAATTCCCGTAGTTGCAGTTTCAGTCATGTTTTCGAGGTTTTTCCACAACAATATGATACATTTCGGTTATCAATGAGACGGTAATAATATTACATTGAGTCATACATCACCTACGTGTGTAACGTTTGAGCACGCGACCGCCTAATGTCATAATAGTCAGGTATCTGAGTATGACGAGTACTTTCTTATATATTCTATGTATCACCTCCGATTGTTTGGGAGATATTGGTGGCAATTAATATTAAGACCATTTATCGTTGATATGATTATAATCTAGGTTTGAACTTCCAGTAGGTTGATGTCATGCAGTTCTTCGACTCCACAAATCCCTCAATCATCATTCTTAAAAATGTTGCAAAAGTATGGTCTGCAGTAAAGTTAACATTTCTTATATCGAAAACAACTCGTTGCCAAAACTTTCGCTTTACTATTTGGCACCGAGTAGATCACCAGATGTCACCTGATGGGAAGTAACCGCCATTAATGATCATATGACCTGTCTAGACAGACAATACCATTCATTAGTATATGTGTACCGATCCATATAACACTTTGGAAGGTTTGCTTAACTATTACTATACCAAATTTAATGAATTTTCCTAAAAAATATAACTAGTATGTGAGGTACATATACCTACTTGATTTCGTAATTGCATCCTAAAATGTCATAATGCCAGGATGTATGAATGCAATGCGACGCAACACCGCACCGTGCCCTGCGACCCGTCGCCTGATAACCTTATTGATAACGTTATAGTAAGTTCCTCAATCACCGCGAATCAATCAGTGTGTAGTTATCGCGTGATTGCCGTATCTGGCTCGTGGCAAGATGGCTGCCGCGCAATTACACCGGCTCCACTTTAATGACTAATGAGGTGACTTCGCGTTTGTCGGGGTCAGGGCTCCATTCTGGAGTCTGATACCTCGATGATTGATATTCCCTTAGATATCGAGCTTTGGAAAGCCCCGAACTTGCCCAGAACTTACAGTCATGTCACGTCAAGCGTAGTCTAAGCCTATGAATGAATAGCTACGAGCTACGCTATACCTAATAGCTAGAAGTATTATGTGTATGTGCTATTGCAGTATTTTTTACTGAAAAAATGTTTTTGACCATTTGTTGTGATAAAATTGTCGTGATGCGATTACATGGCAAAATTATATAAAAAGTAAAAATTCGTAGGTTTAACCCGTTACTCACAATGGTTATTCATTTATTACTGGTTTACTTTAGACATATCAATGCTGACATTTATCTCGCCCAGTCTGGCACAACGTCGGCGCTCTTTGATCAAATGATTAGTGTTACGACGAGCACGTGAGTAACGCGGATTATTCAAATATCTTCGCGGTTAGTGGCGAGTTAATATCGGCCCGAGTATTGTAAACATTGGCTTTCCAGCTAGTTCCCACGCCGGCCGCTGAACATTCATGGGGAAATGTTTTACAAAAGTTCATTGCAATGCCAACTGACTGCATTCATCACGGTTCTTATTTCTATCGATGTACTAAATTAGAAGTTCTTATTCTGTCTGGCGAATTGAGTGGGAGGCGTCTTTATGAACTAAAAATATAGCGCTGTTCTTGATGTAATAGTATGGAAAAGTATATATCCAGTTAGATATTTACTTATCGAACCTTTTTTTATTTTGACAAATCCAGACTGATTATAAATATTTAATTTACTGCTATCATGCAAAAAACCATAATATTATGTACTGAAAGGATAAGATGTTACGATAAAACTAATATTATAAAAAAACATCGACATACAATCACATGTCCTGTCTAAATTATTTATCAATTGATTAGTCGGAACTGCTCGCTACTTATGATAGTCCGTACCGAAGTGCCACGAGGAAAACCCTGGATTAATCATTCTATTATCTGTTATCTTTAGGATCTAAATACCGTATAATTCGCATTCACACCTGTGTATGTATGGCAAGACGGCGCCCGTCGCGCGCCGCCGTGTGGTGACTAACCTGATGACACGACAAATCCAAACCTAAACTTATACAAACACCAGATTTGCCTGAACAAGACTTTATTGTTGCTAAAAATGATGAAATATGACGTCACAGTACACCAACCGCCTTCGGGCGTCATGTTCGTACCGCTATCATTAGTTATCAAGTTCCTTTGATGTCCCGCGACGTATGTAGCACTGCCTACTTAACTGTTGAGTTTAACCGATGAAGTCATAGTATGTCATGAGTGCGTATGTGCCGAGCCCATATTTCCTAAAACTAACATGCCAGGCAACAATACAGTACAACAGGCTATTATATAGCCTGTATGTACAGATAGACAAGACACATTCTGAGTAGAATCATGAAAACACGAGTATGAGCCGCGTGCTTGTTTTTAACAAAATGATGATAAACTCCGAACTTTAGTCTCACTGAAAGTTGTAGCAACTTTGACAAGCTTTATGTTACTTGAGGTGTAAAATAGCGACGAGATTTAAGCTCTCTCAAAATGTATTCTCTTTTTAATGATCGGGGGTTAGACATTGATTTTTTTAGGTACATTACTAAAGTTTGTGTTACATACAATCGTATATATTTTAGATTCTATGCAACCGATAGCGATTGTTATACGACCTCTGATAGGAAGCTCTGAAATTCCTGAAGGTCTTACGTGGTCGGTGTCTGAAGATATAATACTTATTGGTAAACATAACTAGTTTTATCGGCTTCAAAAAACCCGCGCAATTTCTCGATAGCGGCATTTAATCAAGTTATTAAATGACGTATAGAGTCGTAATCTTCTTATTACAACATTTTAGGGACTAATACTTCCGACTTAGTCTTTTTACGGTGAAATTTGATACTACAATAAGGACTCTCATCAATCAATGTTTGATTGTTTGTTAGTGATTAGGTGGCCAGCGGTTTAACCCGCTTCACGAACCTAATATTTAGCGTAGGTACTAATAAATACTTATTAAATGAATGAACACAAAATTATTTCTTGAAATATAAACAGATTTCTTCTTTAAATATTATAATTTAGAAATTTGCTTTATTCAGATGTGCTCGCAATTCAATATGTTTATTGTTGTTCTTTCGTTTCCGTACTAGTATACATTGTGAATAAACGTCATGTACCATTCCTAAACAGAAAATTTAAATTGAGCCTAGTACTGAAATTTATTTGAGGGTATGCTATTGAAAATTTTAGCACTTAGATTTATAGTATTTTCTTTAGTGTAAGACTCCGATCTCCAGCCTGCCTCGCGATACGTAAATCCTCAGAATATGAATGAAAAAATCAATATAAATCCTCAGAATGTTATATCTCTAGTGAAAACAGAGCCTAATGTATAACATGTGATTTCTAGCAGAATCACAAAAAAAAATCTTTTTAGCACCCTGAGTTGTACTGGCTGTAACCATTTCACAGAAACGTAGGAAATATCATCAAAAATCAAAATCAAAATCAAATTATCCCATTTTACCTGGGGTCGGCGCAACACGTCTTCTAGACATGTTGCTTAAAGTTTTGGCTATGGTTTTATAGTCGGCCGCCTGCCTGACACTAACCCTCTTTGGGAATGCGATTGTTGGTTGTTTACGTTTTTACAGAAACGTAGGAAATAATTTTCCATTTTTCATTTGGGCTAGTCTTCCTTTGTCTGGTTGTTTATCTAATTACTTCAGGTAACTGTAGCTCATCGAATACGTCCAAATCCTCTTTCTCGCCAGTGACGAGATGAGGTGACGTAACAGCGACATGTCATATAATTATTTTTAACATATTATCTGTAGTGGTCCCCTTATCAGCCGGCGTGTTCTGTTAATAGATTTATTTACTCTCGTGTGAAGTGGAATGTTTTCGTTGAGAAATTGGAACGAAGTCACTTGACTTTTGAATTGTGTACAAAAAGATTATATTTGTGTAATTCTGAAGGATGTTACCGCAGTGACTAAAGTTCACAGTGTTACCTATTTATACACATTTTTCTATTATGTCTCATATTTACCTACTATCAATTTTAACTTGTAGGTTTATTGAACTACGCTATAGAATAGATAGATTTGGATATTAGGTACTATATTTTTTGTACATTTTAATAAGATTTTAATTAGAAAGGAGAATATGCATGTTGAGTTAGTACATTAGAACGAAAGGTAAGATTAAAAGTCTACACACTGATCTAGTCAGTAAAAGTCACAAATATGGCATAAAACTGAGTAAACTAATAAGTAACTGGTACAAAAAAACTATGTATTATGCTCATTCCAGAATTCCCCAATGCCCAAAAGTTTATTTTTGCGACATGTTACAACTGGTATGTTATTATTTGATATCACTTTTATGGACGATAGATACGCTAATCACATAAAACATTACGGATTGAACCCGTGACATCTGCTGTGGAATATTTTCGTAATGCCTTCGTGACAAGTTAAATCTCTACTAATTAAATTGTCATCTTGAGCAGGCGTCATAAATGCCTCTTTGTATTACGAAATCTATTAGAATGTTAATAATATAAAATAATTGGGCCGAGTTTTTTTATGGAAAGGTCAATGACATTTATCTGCCTAAGACTCTACATTTATCAGTAATTTTCTGGCGATTCTTAGAATTATTTGATTTATTTAGAAATAAGCTACATAATAAATTGCAGGTTATATTAGCCTTGGTAATTAACAGTCTCTAAACATCATCTCGATGCATTCACAGACTCCTTTTTTTTGACGGCAAGTTTTATTCAATACAAGGCTTTTGAGCTTCGATTTTATTAAGGAAATGTTATTGTATCGCGGAACTCTACACGGCGTTATTTCTACTGAAATTCTTTAGTCATATTCATACATCATACATTAACATTGGCCTCCGGTATTGTTTAAGTTCTAGGTTAACGATAACCAAGGTTCAACGGTACCAACTGGTAGAGTTACTGAGAATCGATCAGATTATATCCTGCTCAGAGTAAGGTCTTTCGATCTGGGAATCCCTTGTGTTTGAACTGATCCTGTCTGACTAATTGTGGGTGAAGATGAGGGCAAGGTAATTCATGAGGTCGATACTTTAGGCCATTGAACGGAGATCATGGCACTCATTTCATGTACTTATATTGTAGAGTTTTATTACTTTTTATTACTTTTGCGCGCTTTCAATCTCGTGGGATTTAGTTGAAAATATATTTAATTGTTTTCTTTATAGGTACGATGATTACACTTGTATTTGAACACGTGATGAAGACAGTAAAAAATATTGATACGCCGTAGTACCTAGTAGAAAAAAAAGTATTATTGGTTGCGATCACAAAAATAAAACTCGTAATTCCTAATCCCAAACGAGGTATAATTAGAGAAAGCTTCACGCAAACATCTGGCGTGTTTACCTAGTCTGTCTACGGTTGCAGGTGTGAATCATTTTCCTCGAAAGCTTAATGAACTGTGTATGCGACGAGAGAACACATCAACACGCCTAGGACTTGACTCACAGCCGGCCTGAAAGACCGTTTACCTTCGCAGGTAATGGCGAGAGGTCACGAAGCCAACGCTTCTGCGAACACGAGACCGTCGCGTGATCCCGGCAGGGAATTACGCAGTCAGTGATATCAGCGTTTAGTTTAGGGCTATGGAAATCTATACTTGAATTAAGCCTTCAGCTATTCGTTTGGCTGAAATTGTTGAAATACTTTCTTGTACAGATCATGCCATACTGTTCTGCATTCGGTATCGTTGAGTGTCTTTTCTCTCTAATGCTGAATCTCCAAATTTCATGAAGTTAAAGTTATAATAAGTTCAAAAAAAATGAACCACTGAACTGAAAAATATCACTATATGCATTTGTATTGAAATGTATGTGCCTTTTACAATAGGTACAACAATAATTCTAAGAAAAAAAGCTCAAATCACGAAAGTTCTGAAAGATGACTCGCACCTTAAAAACTCGTTATTGAAAAACAAGCTCGTTGTGTCGTGACTCATACCAAACTGGTAACGCCTCAAACATACCTGAAAACTGAAGAACATGACTTGCAATTTGCCATACAAACTACTTCCAGAAGCTTCTAGATAATGATGTAAATATTACAAACCATGGGGTCGGGAATGAAAATCTTACAACATGCATACGAACTATTACAAATACTTTTGCTATTTGTCACATAGACTACGTGTAGGTCTCCAACTCCGTATGTAACTTGTTTTGACTTGTCTGGTTTGTCTTTCAAGTTACAAACCACCAAAACTTCGGCAATTGTGACGCAACTGACGTCAACTCGTTAACGTATTTCGGTCATGTATCGCGAGCGTGGCGAGTGATTCACGCGTTTGATACTCTATGTACACAATACACATGCGGTAACTATTAATTTAGTGTTTGTTATTATAATTATCTTGCAGTTCACTCCAAATATGGGTATAGAGACTAAATTCTACGGTATTTGTTAAGATATGTCCTGATCCGCTTTTCATGACGCATTTCCTAATGACTTAGATAAACTTGTATGTAAGCATATGAAGTAGTATACATATCGTATATTTAATCCCTTATCTATACAATGATAAGTTGAAATATGTGATTTGGGATTTTCTTTTGATGTACTTTGGACTTTGTATTTCAAACGTGTCGCAGCTTAACGTGGTGCTTAGTTAATATTAATTAGTGCGGCGTCATCTTTTACTGTTTTAATTAAATATGTACATTTGACAGTCATCAGACGGTAATGTCTCACAGCCATTGTGTACATTAATATTGGCAAGCTTTAATAGGAATTCCCAAAACGTTGGCAACAATTTAGAATCCTCAAAATTGATCAACGCTTTTACTAGAAATGAAACAAACTGGGTAAAAATACACTTTTCCAAAACCAAGAAATACATTACTGAACGAGATACACCGCAGATTGCAAAAACTGGAAACATACAAAACAGGCATACGTTCAGCACTGGACAAATTTACGCTGAAGAAGAAGACGAAATACAGTATCATCATCTTCCTGCCCTTATCCCTATTTTATTTGAGGTCGGCGCAAAACGTTTTTTTTTTCATTCTCCCCTATCAGACGTCATACTATCATTTACTCCTTTTTCATTCATATCATTCCTTATACAATCCATCCATCTTTTCTTTGGCCTTCCCCTTCTTCTCCATCCATGAACATTCATATTCATCACTCTCTTAGTCACATGACTCTCATCCCTCCTCATCACATGCCCATACCAAGACAGCCGATATCCTTTCATTTTTTCCGTAACCGGTGCTACTTTCAAACTTCCCCTTATAAACTCATTCCGTACTTTACCCATTCTTGTCACTCCACACATCCATCTCAACATCCTCATCTCCGCTACATGCAAAGACGAAATACAGTATCTAAATCATTATTTTTCACAACTATGGCCGTGAATTCACGACGATAGCTTTAAATAATAACGAATTTAATCAAGTAATCCGTGAAAATATTTGAAAATCACTGAATTCCGCACTTATCTATTACAACTATTGAAATTCTTTTAATATCTTATCGCGTATTAATGACGCCTCATAAATACGTTACAAAAACTCTGATATTTGTTTTAGTATTTCACTTGTTTTGAAATATTTTGTAAACTTATGTAAATTGTATAATGATTATTATGTCTCATGCTGAGCCGACGACTGTCTTAAACATAAGGATTTTAGTATTTAGTCATTGGGAAGGTCCATAGGAATCGATTAAACAACATTGCTTGGTTGCCATCAGAGACCAGCCCATTTTTTTTTTGTTTTCCGGGCTGAAACTCTAATGACTTCAACCCACATCAAGGGCACAGCGTAGGGATATGTCGGACTCACACCGACCAAAAACACCCCGGGCCCCTTTTATTACCAACGCCAGAGTCTCGGGATCGCTCGCGCGTGCTCTGCACGACTCTGGCAATTACCATCACCATTATCAGAACCCTTTCGCCTTCTATAAGTGACGATTTATCGGTTACCGCCGTCCTTCCTCTTAGCCACTGGGTTGAACATTCAAAATTCCATAAAATCACCTTTGAAGTGTGAACTATTGTTAACCGCCTCTGATCTCCTACAGCCTATAAGGCAATACTTACATCACTTCGCCGGTAATGCCCAAACCGTATAATTATTGGTATTTTCCTGTTTCAAGTATACTTTACGCAACTTATAGTTCTTTTTTTCATTCGGGGCACGCGCTCGACGCGTGTGGTCGTTTTATCGTGTGTCATACTCATAATATGTATGTTTGACCGGTGTATCGAATAATTTGGAGACACGTCATACTGTGAATGTCGTACTGGTCGTTGACACGGTTACCTGTAGGATGATCATTGATTAAAATAATTATTTGTTAATGTTTTGTAATCGTGATTTGTTGGTAGAGATTGTAATCAAAATTTGAAAGAGTTTTAATTAAAAATATAAAGATTTCTGTTTTACAAAATTGCTTTTACTAAGAGCCAGCGTGCATTGGTGACAGAACAGTTGCAAGAACGTCTGAATTGTTTTTCAGCCAGGAGGTAGCAATGAAATTTTATGAACACATTTCAGCCTCTCACCCTTTTTATGCAGTACAGATTTTGAAATGTCATTTATACATTTTTTAATTAAAAACAAAACCTTTCTCCGGTGACATTTTATTAAAATTCTCCCCTACTCTGGCTGCTCTACAAAAGTTACGCGACTTCTGCAATACTCTCTTTCCTAGAACTACATCCACTTTCTCCAGTAAGTTCGCAGTTATGTGAGGTATGTGACACACATTCACATCCGTGACATCCACGGGGCCTTGACTGGCTGATGCAAGCCGCGCGGCGGTTGCGGTGACACTCGAAATACTCCCAATCAGCATTCAGAACGCATACCGGTGGCTAAACGTAGTTACATGACTGAACATGACTTCGTATGTTGTTATTCTTAGATTTGGTGCTATTTATAGATTGGTGTTTTTATTTGTGGTTTGTTTTGCTATTAAAGTTAAGCGCTGTGGTTTTGTGATTGGAGAGCTTTAATTGCTTATTTTTGTTTGTATATAGGTATGCCTATAACGAAAAATGGCTGGTTAGCTATAACATCTTCGTAGGTTTTCAAGATGTATGTAGCTTGATCTGTAATTATTTTATGCGTATTTTCAAATTCTATTCATATTCAAACAAAAAGAAATCATTTTTGAAAAGGATTTTTTATTCTTTACTAGCTGACACGGCAGACTTCGTACTGCCCCAACGATAAATAAAAAAAATAATCGCACCTTTTAAACCTTCCCTAGGCCTCCACGAACAATTCAAGACCAAGATGAGATAAATCCGTTCAGCCGTTCTCGAGTTTTAGCGAGACTAACACGAACAGCAATTGATTTTTATATATAAGATATACTAAGTATACTAAGTCAGTAAGTAGGTAGAGTTTCTTTGACTCAAGAAAATTAGTTTGAAGGGCATATTTACTAGATTAATTATCATAAAAAAATTGTAAAACTTAGTTAAATGCTGTGATTGTGTTATATCTACTCAAATAAATGAGACATGTAACAAGGTTACAACTCTGTGGTTACAACTGATACTATCGTTATCAAAGTAATTCTAATGTTTAATTAGTACCGCAGCTCAAACCACGCACATAGTACGCGCTACGACCTCGTTTGCACTTTTCATGAATGAATGGATTACATCCAATGCTAAACATGGTAACGACTTTTGAAACACGAACGAAAAACAACCAAGTACCTATTGCCTTAAGTCGGTTTTGCAATGTAGAGCCGTACATAGAGCTTTTTTGGGGTGTAAAGCGTTTTCAACTTTATAAGAGTAATGTAAGGTTTGATTTTGAGTGTATTGTTTAGAAAGTTGTGTCGTTTTTGTTGGGTGAGGGTTAACAGCTGACCTCGAGGCGCGCACGTGGGTAACGCGTGGCTCGGCTGCGCGCGCCGGGAGACACGTCGCGCGCTCTCGTGCGACTGACATGTTTATCTTTTTAAATAGCCGACAGTTAGGGTCTGCACACACAAACTATTAGACGCGAGAAAATCATGTTGTACTACCGCGTTTTTTGTTCCTTTTCCTCAGTTGAAAGACTCTACACGCGCGTTAACAAGACGCACGTTATGAAATACGTTCGTGTGAACTGGCTTTATGTGATTAGAGTTAGTTGCAATAGTCTATAAATACAAGCAGAACTCGTAACCTTGACCCAAAGACCTCGAGTTGATCCGCGTTCTACAATGATTTCGGGAATTCCGTTACTTGTGTTATAATGCTTTTGTAGCAGTTTTTTGACTGTAATTGATCAATTAAATACAATTACATTATAATACTTAATAGATACGTCTGCAATGAGTGGGTATAATATCAAAATTATTTTTTCTGGGTGAAATATGTATGTAGGTACATTTGGATGGCCGTGCATGGATGGACGGGCTTTAGTCACTTTGTTTTTATTTTATAAATAAGGCATGATTTAAAACGAAGTGCAAACAGTCTATGCTCACAGTGCGTAACTAAGTTCTAATTAATTACCTGACAACATTTTCGGGGAAATAACTCATGACACTTTTTGCTAAAAATATTAAGTTCCCTACGGTGAATTATGTCATAAATGACTAAATATAATTACACAAAATGACAGCATCTCTTGTTTCCATAGAGGATATTGTATTGTAAAAGTCAGCTGGTATTTCCAAATACCATCACATTTAAAAAACTCATGTGTTTTACCTATTCTTTCCAATAGGTCCACACAATGAGCCAAAAAGCAATATCGATTGATGTTTTGGGTATTTTTACACGCGTGTGAAAACCAACTGAAAACCTGTGTTAAAAAGGAAAATCCAAGGAAACAGTACATTAAAAATTGCATATTTTGTAAGAGTTTATGACCTGAAATTCTAGTATTTTTGCAAAGTCGTGTACAAATTATTTTAAGCGCTGTAAGGTGATATGTCAATAAAGTAAAAACTATAATTTTTCTCCTTATGTATCTTAATAAATACGAGAAAACTGTCAGTTTTCTTGTAACTTGCTTAGAGAAAAAGTAAAGCAATAGTGACCATGTTTATTTGTATAACTAGTTGTGCCTGCGACTTGGTCCGCGTGGAATTGTGCAATAAAAAAAAAAACAGAAATTAATAGATATATTTAGAAGAGCAAATAATAGTTTAACAAAAGATCGATGTGATTCTTTAAGTGACATAATATTTTCTCTATTACATCGGTTGACATCATACAATCGCTAAATGTTAAGTGAAGCTTACTGCAATCTATTGATGATGCATTTATATGCCGTTTCTGAGATTAGCGTGCTTAAACACAGACTAACAGACAAACAGATAAATATAGGTGTTTTTGGGTGCAGCATCGATATGTTAATAATTGTCCTTGCTTTCTTCAGTGTACAAAAAACATGAATCTACAATTTTATTACAATTATTTGTATAATAAATTAAATCCATAAAACCTAATCTAAATTCTTACGAAATGCTTACTACACAGGGGATTAGTAAAGTCCCCTTCGGCCGTGCCCGCTTACTGCCAGTTGATAAGAACCTCGACGCAGTTGCATCAGTAAAGAGAGTGTATTTCTAAGAAGCCCAGATTTATCTCGCTACTAGTTAGCCTCGATCAATAAGGAAAATGTCTGTAATATCAGTCTAGACTTGACTATTCATACTAAGACACTTTTTCCAGTTAAGCATTATGTAAATACAATTTTATTTGTCTGACGTCGATTTCCGTTGTTATAAGGTGAATAACGTTTGTCGTTTATGCAGGTTTTTCTGAGACATTGTTTACTTTATTAATATGCGTTATTGTAGACCATAAACGTTACAGTATTAGGATATAATCTTCATAATTTATAGCGCGATTATGATAACTAATCGGGAAAGCCTTTCGGTGGATGATTGTGTAATAATTCTACGCATGGGACAAGCCCTGATATTTCTTAAAAACATGTTTTTAATTTGTAATCTTTACTTTTAAACACAAATACTTTCCACTGTTGACGTTACGAATTAAATATTTGTTTGCTTCCATAGTCCACTCTATTTTCAGAAAAGTTTTGTTGACTGATATAATATTTGATGAAATACGTCATCCTCGTATAATTATATGACTTAGGATTAATATGCATTCTTTTGTAATTCGAATAAAGCCTAATATAAATATAGTCAATAAAGTATACAATAACAACCGTCATCATCCATCACGAGCACGTTTACTTTGGAAAGTAAACAAATTTCTTAAAAATTAGGCTTTTATTTGACTGTTAATGTTTTTAAACTTTCGCGACTTATACACATATAATCGACGACGACAAACAGGAGTATATTCGCGATATAATTCGATATTTCTTTTCGCGACGTTTCGGTCGAGTTACACCGACCGTGGTCACGGGTAGACTCTTTTATTTGATTGTGTTACGATCTGAGTTTCAGAACTGTAGTTACTGAAAACATATTGATAGTCACCAAATGAAACGTTGATCGCTATTTGAATTGCAGACGCTCTGTATATACAAATACATATTGTGAGCGACTAATTAGCTTGAATGGAATTGCAGGTCTTAGTTAATGACTGTCAAAGTATTTACATTTATCTTGCGTAGGGTAAAGATGTGCGTTCTCGTGCTTCCTAAACATATGCGCAGTTGAATCATTAACTGATGTAATAACTGTAAGATATTTGTAGTTGTCTTCTTGCATGTTATTATCAGAATCTATTGTCATTGTAACGCCCACCCACAGCCAGCGTCTGCCCTTGCGCCCGCGCTCAAATCACACCAATTATAATATAATTATTCGCTCTATAAGATAAAAGTGACAAATATAAAACACAAGGAGTGTCTTGTACAGTTTTATCTTTATTTCCAAGAAATTGTATAATAGATAATTATAGCTCTTAGTTTCGTGACGTAAATGCGCCCAAACATACACATTGCTTTGCGTAATTCTTATGTCTACAGTTAAAAAGGTGTGTTTGTCCCCCCTCCTGAAGCGGGAGGGAGGGCGCTTTCATTGAGAGTGACACACGGTGACAAATCACCGGATGAAGAGGGATTTGCCAAAAAATAACATTCGTTAGCGTAACTCGTGGCACCTGTCAGTGTTTGTATTTCTTAATCTTAGCGTTTATTAAACTGCAGTCTGCAGGCCATAAACGACTCATTGTTTATTCTGACTGTCTTAAACCCCTCATTAGGTGGAAAAGGATACATGGAAATCTGTATAAATTTTAGTTAACTAGCATATGGGGCTGATTCATTTTCAGCCAGGTTTAAATTGTATAACAAGACTCGAGTTAGCTTTTGCTGACGTTCATGTGACTCTACACGGTTTAGCTGGTTCTAAGTGATAGATAAGAACCGTTTCCCGCAGCTGTCGCATATTACTTGCCGCCAGGGTTAGAGATCGCTCTTAATCATCCAGTCAAGTACAGACTTGTCTGAAACTGATACCACTTTTATCTGGTTTGAATTTCGGATATATCTGGGAATAAATTAGAATTTTAAGCATGACTGGACAGGTTTGACTTTCTGACAAGGTCGCAGACAAAACAGGTAAGCATAGGGAATTTAAATCAAGATTGGTCACAAAAGGACTATTTGAAAAATGTATGACGACATCCTCAAAAATTCAAAACGGCAAACCCGTCTCTACTCGTGTAAGACAAAATAGGTATTAATGCAAATTGCAAAAATAAAAACTAGGATTATTAAATCGTTAAACGAGATACAGATTACAGATGAAAACGTGTCCCAATTTGTAACAGGGATCAAAGACTTTACAAGCTGAAGGTCACGAGACCCTCGCAGCGGCACGTATTTCGGCTCTCCCGATAACCTTTGACCTTTAGACCCAGTGCCAGATCTAGACGCGAGACCATAGCAACACAAGATTTGTTGTAAAAACGATAAGCACGTGTCGTTAATATGTCGATTGATACGAAAGTGACGTAAATTATTTATCCTTATTTATATACTATAAAGATAATACTGCGGATGCGTGTGCATATTGAAGACGGATATAAGTGCTTACTGTAGTAATAAAGTTGTTACATTTCAATTTTCAAGTGAAGCCTTAAAGTCATTAAAGGGACCGGGATGACTAAACGTAGTATTTGAGGTTAAGGAACTTTGATTTTTGGCTTAAAATATCCATTATGCTATACGGCCGCACACCTACATAAAACTGGAGTACTTATTGGGTATTTTCGTTGAAATAAGTTCAATATTGTATACTTGACAAGATATTGAGTAAATGCAAGTGTTTTGCAATTATCTTCCACAAACACGTGTGAGACGCGGCACGTATAGATTTATCAATGATGTATGATGTGACATGAATGTGGCACGCGTTACGTGCGCCCGGCTGCTACCGACGAGAGACCCTTTCCAATACTACGTGATTTCAGACAGATAGACATGTGTTGCAACGTCTAGGCCATTCCTTTCCTTTTTTTAATAAACGACTCCCGCACTAAGGAATTTAATCTTTGTATCGCGGGGGGTTTCACAGACATTCAATTCACATATACAAAGACATCCAGACTTAGAACAAGCTTTTGTGGATCGCACAAATTCTGGTGCTATGCGTGGATCGAACCGCACAATGGTAATTGGCATGGTTATCTTTACCACTCGGCTATCCGTGCAGTCAAACAGCCATTCGACAGAATCATTAAAACTAGACTTTATATTAAACATTAAGGTCTTAATATTTGCTGGAGTTTATGTTCGATGTTAACTCTCAGTTATAATTTGAACTTTTGTAATGAAAATCGGACAAAGAGATGGTGTACCGAACGGGAGACTCAGAATTGAACTTGGTATAGAAGGCAATAGCCTGTACCAAGTAGAAAAAAGAAGGTATACCTTTGTCCTGTAGCGTGACGTCAATGGTTGGGTAGAAAAAACCTCTTAAATCCAATCAGTTCTTATGACGATTACTGTATTCTATTTGAATGTAGATTCGTACCCCGATACCGTTTAACAAAAGCTGAAGCAAATTGAGGTTCTAATTCAGCCGTCATTGCCATGACAGCATACTTACTCGCCGCAGGTACCTATGACGTAGTCGAAGCTCCAGTCATCTCGCGATCCGTTTGGGCATCCGCTTGTTACGTCATCAAATCACCAGGCAATATATCTTTAAGCAAGATTCGATTTTGATGAGAGATTGTCAGATTATAATGTCTTATCGTTAGTATTAATCAAGACTCAGTAGATTTTTTTGGACATTCATATTTTAAAGGATGCTAAATTAAAACTCCTTGGTTTTGTCGCTAGGTTAAACGGCTACTAATTGAGATGTAGTTCGTACAAATAAATATTATAACTCATTATGAGGCTTATAATAGATTTGTTCGCGTTTGAGTCACTACACTGCATGTATGCGCCTCTGATAACCTCAGGGAACTCAGATGTTCGGTACCTACTCATGTCACATTTAAGTATATGACTTTTCGTTAAGAAATCTTAAAGTGTTTTGCCTGCACCTTGAAAACCACTAACTACTAATCAACGCAGTTTGTAATAGTCCAACGTCCTGCCAAAACACCGATGATAGACGACTTGCCCCTAGTTTCTCAAACCAACCAATAACAGTGATCAGTTGATTTGACAGTTGATTCAGTTGATCAGCCTTCCAGAAACTGGGGGTTAGTAACTAATTTGTCTGTGGCAATTCATCGATGGATCAACTCCTGTATTATAATTTAGTTATACTTAGGGTACCTACTTACTCTAGTCAGTAGTAATAAGAGTGAACCTTGGCACTAAAAGTGACACATTGATACAGATTTCTAGTTATTTCTTGATAATGGAAGTTTCTTAACTTAACTAGCTATGACCCGGCCTAACCTTATGATGTTATTAACATAACATAACAGTGGTATGATCATAAAATCATACGACTATTATGAGTGGCCAGTTGCAATTCTCAGGCAAAGATAGATGTATAGGAGACCTTTAAGAGAAACATAAAGAACTTAGTTCTGGTACATATCCCTATCAGTTCCGAGAGTGGAAAGTTTTATTACATTTGAAAGAAAGCCATTAAAATTATATCGGGAAAGAGAAATTAGATTCACACAAAACGAATCTAGCTTCTTTCATAAAGATCACATTCTTGTGTAATTTACAGAAATACTTTAAAATAACCTTGATTAATAATGAACTTTTCCACGTAGTATGAGCCAATAAACGGAAACATTAATTAATAAACGATACCGTATCGATATTGGTCATAATTTTTACTTGATAATAATATGGACATGTGTAAATAACCGTGTGATATAATAATAATCAGACTAAAACGTCAATCCGTACAAGATTGAAATCAAATGATGTGTTATTTATAATTAGTATTTAATAGGATGTTGCATACCAAGGCTTTACCAAGAGCGTTGAAAGTCATGCTGTCGTCGTTGTCAGAGCGAGATACTGCTATGCGTAGTATAGAGCACCGTCTCTCTTTTACAATAGTAACAGTAACTTTATGACTTATTGGTACAGGTACAGATTAATAGATACCGAGAAAGGTTAATTGTGTTAAGGATATAGATACTGTTTGCAAGTTATTTCAGTAGTTATAAGGAAAAAACTCATGTTAAATATTTTAACTAGGTTTTATTATTTTTAGCATTTAATGAGCTAATTCTCACTGGTCGTACCTACTATAACTTTTTACTATCCAGATGAAACTATGAGAATACACTGCCATAAATTGTTGTTATGTACTTACAAATAGGAATTTAGACAATTTTGATGATTTTGTTTACATATTTGCGATACTACTTCATAATACTATTTTGAGTACGGACCTCGCACGAAGGTCGCTAATCGCTATTAGTAATCCCACATTTAATTATAAATCCACTGGAATGTGAACTATGGGGGCGTAACAAATTCAACAAATGCCTACAATGATCAGAATACCGCTAAATTACTACTGGTTTACCAATAAACTGTATGATGTAGAGCAGTGGCCTCCAATATTCATTTATCCTTCTAATATTATAAACGCGAAAGTTTGTAAGTAGGGATGGATAGATGTTTGTTACTCTTTCAGGCTCAAACGGCTGGATGCATTTTGATAAAATTTTGTATGGCTTCATCTGACACCCAGGAGTAACAAATAGGCTTCTTTTTTAACCAACTGCATCTAAGGGAGGTAATTGTTTATTTGCAAGCAATAACCGACATTCGCGCGGACAACAGCTAGTATGAGGATATATCACAGATTAATATAGCTTCACATTTTTTAAGAAATGTGGAATGTCGGGCGCCATGATAATTACAACCATGACCTACACGAGGAAATCTCAGATAAAGTAATTTCCCTAGAATAACAGGAAATATCTGCATTGTGACGTGCGAAGAATATGTAACTATGTAAACGATAATACCACATTTACTGTGATGTAAATTAAGTAAATTGTATGTTAGTATATCGTACCGGGAAAGCCCTTTTTCACGGATGTTGTGGAATGGAAATGTATTTTATTACTCCTGTATTTAGTAGTCCATTAAAAAAAGTCGTTGATTCTTAACTCATGCGGTGTGCCATAAAGTATTTTCTATTTATCGGCTTTACGAATTAAGGCTTTACGATAAACGGTAAGGCATAGAATCTAAGTTTTACAAGACCTCAATGTAACGATTAACATTCTATTGAAATCTCAGCGGAATCGTCTTCTCAACAGCCGATGGATACTCCGTGAGTTCGTTTAATACATTTTTGGAATTTCTCTACTGCTGGCAGGCACGTGATGCTGTCGTGCAAGCGGTGCAGGTCGCTACCTGACTGCGCGTGTCTACACACACGTAGCTAACCGGTACCGGGAATAATTAGTGCAGTAATTACTGCCACCTTAGTAACTCATACTTGTAGGTACTTATATGCTATCCAGTTTTTTTAAATAGCTTTTAGCTTGAGCGTTGGCTCTTTTTCCTTCAAAGTAAGACAATTCGTTTGAATGTTCCATTTCGTCCTTGTGCAAATGTGGAATCTTGAATTATCTTGCTCATTTTAAGTGGACGTAGAATTTATAAAAAAAGGATCAGATGTCTCGGTAATAAATAAGTATTTTCTTAAACGTTTAAATCTTTTTCTCCCGTTTTTTGTTTAATAGGTATGTAGAGCCTTCCTGTTCACTTACAGAGGTAGGTTACTGAAATATTCTTATTGCCTAACGAAATATTGTAAGACAAACTAATGTATCTATTGCACATTTGTAGGTCGTTTAGCAAGTAATCTTATTGTAGAATAACAAGCTTGTTTGTGAAGATTTTTACATATTTTAATGGGTGCAAAGTTCATTTCGTATCTATTAGCGTCATACAATTAAAATATCAAAATCTTATGTTTTTAATCGATAACGTGCTTATAAAATAATTATGTAATACTAGCTGTTACCCGCCCGCGCGAATGTCGGTTATAGCTGCAAAAACTTCACCCCCCTCTGACGCAGTCGGTTGAAAAGTAGCTCATATATGAATCCAGGCTAGCTCTATACCATTGAATCACGGTTTGAGCGTGAAAGAGTATTACTCTGGATGGATAGATATCTATACTCACAAACATTTAAAATATTAGTAGGCGTATGCCAATATGGATTCAGTTCAACGGCTATTGACGACCTTTGTCCAAGACAGGGACAATACAAATTAACTAGGCTACCTAGAATCCTCTCTGTATCTACATAATATATATTGTATTAACCCCCTCCGTTTCTCATGCTATTTATAGTAAGAATTGAGGAACAATCATGACTGGTATTACATACCTATAGTATAACATGACAGTACAATATCAACAAACAACAATAATTACACAATGAAATGATCTCTGACACTTGGAGGGTTAAACCCATTGCGTGTGCCGGCTAATTTGGTCAGTCGAAGTTCAATGCAAGGTAAGTTATGACCAAATATTTAAACACACGTGATTTGTTGTACCTGGCTGAACCTGACTTTTTCATTTTTTAGACAACAAACGGGTCTTACTCGCGATGTGTATAAAGGTTTACGATACTTCTTTTTCCCGACGTTTCAGGTATATGGATATTGTCCCAAGATATTTACTTTTTTAAAGAAGTTAGGCGTAATAATACCAGCCTATAATTTCGCTGTGATCGGCAAAACTTCTTCGTGCATAGAGAGGGATTGGGCAAAGGTCACCACGTTTACTCTCTGCAGGTTGCCAATTCTAGATTTCAATACATGGAATACAGTTTCCTTCACAATTTTGACCTCCAACGATTGTCAGTGACGTCTTCGAATAATTGAGAGAGCACATTTTATAATTTTTACTTTAGTCTTGTTAGTATTGGTTTCGAACCTGCAGTCTCATGCTTATATGAACTTTCATACCTTATCATGAACTTTAGACCGTTTTCCAGACAGAATTATAGATTTCGATGAATGTTACGCTGTCTTAACATTCATCAAAATCTATTATTCTGTCTCATCTGTCAGACGCCTTTCTTTCGCGTCTGTACGTGAAAGGAAGGAGTGTTTTAAATTGTTGTATTTTATAATTATAGGTAAAGGTGATCGAGTGAATCATGTACATCTGTCCCGATAACCTCTATTGTCGACGGAAACGGTGGCGAATAAAATATGCGACTGCGTTGATAACTGGCATAGCAACCGTTATCAGTTGCCAAGGAGTCTGCAGTCATGACATTGATAACGAAACATATGCTATTGTTACATTATGACTACTTTGATTAGTTATAATCATACAGGGATTTATAGATTGTTAACCCCTCGGCAATACTCAGATTTAAAAAATATAAAACAGACGAAAAATACGTAACATTTGGAAAGAATAAATTCAATGAGAACTTAAATGTAACTATAGAAGTTTTAATTTAGATGCTTGTGATACATTTCAAATTCGCAAGTCATGTTTAGCTCCATCAATACTGAACAAACCAGTCAGAGCATTTCATGACCATTCGGAATAATTATTACACATCTCACACAAACATTTGTAAAAATAAATTCCCACGCATTGGAATTTTAAATAGGAGCTATAATATCAGCGGTATTCAAAATTATATTTATTGTTCCATCGCAAAAATGGACCGGACATGTCGTATACTCTTCAAATAATATTGCAATAAAACCTAGCTGACAAATATCATTATAAAAATTATAAAAACTTTACAGTGTGGAGTAAACAGGCGACGTTTGCAACATCCGAATTCCGCGGGCGATGCCGTGTGCAAAACCAATGTCAATAATATTTCAAGCGCAAATCGCACCCACGATGATAAACCAATATCTCAGGAATGTAAATTAATTGATTTTATTTTTAAACAACGTGTCTGTCTGTCCGTGACTCACGTTATCAAAATGCCGCGAAGAATGAACTTTTAATAGAATTTTCCTTGATTCCAACTTTATGTAATAATTGTGATATATTTAGGTATCGAGATAATGAGTGTGACGTCTATTGTGTAACTATGATGCAAGCTGGTCAAAATAACGGAGTATTTATAACATAAGGCGAGGGCGCAGATTATGGGAGAGTGCCACTGTGGATAACCTTTCTTTTAGGCAGTGCAACTCAAATTTAAATCTCAATGGCTTGCAATTATTTCGTAATGGTAAATAATCTTTGAAGAAAACGGTGAGAATTAAATTCTATCACGAATATCACAAGTATTGAATTACCACACAAAGAACATCCAAATTCAACAGAAGCGTGTGATACACAAATGATTGTTTGGAACCAGCATTAGCGAATCACTGACATAAATGTTAGTACTTGCTGCATGCATGCTGGGATTGAACCTGCAAAATTTAGGTAAAGTGGTAAGTAAATGGCTTGATGATCACTACTTACTTTTTGTGTGGTGAACATTTTTTTTACTAATTTATAATATCCTAACACATTTTAGAAGCAGTTCTTTCCCTGTTTGGAACTCGCTACCGCGTGCACCAGAATCCGGTTCAAATACCTTTTGGTCACTTCGACATACTACTTTTGATATTCGATATCAAAATACCATGTTATTTACACCTAATACAAAATAAACGTTACAAGCCACAAATCACTGTCTCTATAAATTATATTTATTTGTGCATAATTAACGAAACGGCATCCGGATTTAAAATATAATAATTACATTTTACATATCGCAGGAATTTCCCAAATTAGCTCCGTTAACAATTAAAAGTAATAGAGTTGTTTTATGAAAATCATTTGAATTAGTGTAGGTATGCTAATTTGTATGTATGTGAAGAGATCTTTGCCCTACAGTGGACAGGATTGCAGTTATAGAGACTACTGTATGGGATAAAGTTGTGATACCTAAGTGCAAACAATTGATATATTTTTCAGCCGAAGAAAATTTTAGAGATTCTCTTCCAATATTGATCAGATGATAATTCTGTATTGCAGGTAGAGTTTTTTTTTTGGCCTACTTGATCAAATTCGTTCGTTTCCAAGCGTAGAAGCGGTATTTGAAATTGACCGTGCGGCGCGAGCGCGTTTCCGTTACATCGTGATCGGTTCTAGGGCGGAAACATTGGTAACTCTTCGTTGCTTAATATTACGAAACTTTATGACTACACGGGTCTTTGACCTTTTATTTTGAATAAAATTATTGTTTTTTTTTTGTATTGGTCTCTGATTTAAGCGAAGACATTGTCAAATATTTTGATTATTATTTACAAGCCATGATGACCAAAGCAGTCGAATCTTTCACAGCATTGACAGAGATGAGACACGACACATGGTACACCTAAACGCAAGCTAACGGCGAGCCTGAAAGTATTGTTATCCAAAATTTTACCGACGTTGGTTGACAGAAGTGCCTGTAACCAGAGACCCGATTACCACTCTCCCACAGCCAAAATTTATTCATTTGTATTTATCCTTTAAATGCGTGTTACCATCACACACGCATTTCGAGGATGCCTAAATGCAATGATTTTTTTGTGGCTAAAGTACTGTATTTCTCAAAAAAACTGGCAGCAAAACCAACCCTCTCCGTAATTGCATCGGAATTAATCTTTTAACGGGAAACCTTTTAATAATGTTTCATCACATTTGTACATAGTTCAATTGGTATTAAGATGTCAAGTATTTTAATTATACGGGTTCGAGGTGAATGCTCGTACCACACGCGTTCAAACCGTGTGACTCAACCGCAACTATTCGAGCTAGTCAATAATTTGATGACAGAATATGTAGAAAAAGTAAAAGGGTACACATTACTGTTAATTGGGACAGTTAAGTGGTCATTGCGGCATGTAAGTCTCCTAAGAGTAATATGATAGGATAAATGGTCCATTTGGTAACTTGATTTGATGTAAAATGTTTATTTAATTATTGAATTTGATTGACTGGCAACGTATTTTCTTAGGCTCAAATCCAGTCAGCAAGTCTGTATAAGGATCTTATCTAGGCAGGTTCTTTTGCTACAGAAGACACGAGATTTTTTCTTAAAGATAAGACCCAACCCGATCCGTCCCGTTTTGTTATACACATTACATAAAAATGGTTAACTGTTATTATTAAAGGATAACATTCTTTCAAGTATTGATAGGTACATTTTTAGTTTTGTAAATTCGTTATTTTGTTTGGAATATTCCATGGCACTCAGTAGTTTACTATGTTCAAAGGTGAAGTCCAAATATGAAAGACGCTTAGCTTGTCAAATTACGAAGACTTGTCGATCTTAAAATCAATGTAGAGCACAGAAGCCGGAACTCCTCGATCACGACCTAGCAACATGAAGACGCGCAATAAAACACAACTCACGAGTATGGCCACAGCGAACATAATTAAGTCACTGTGTATGTAATTATGTATATAACGGTTAATGAGCTATAAAAATTATTAGCTAGACATGGTTCGCCGCCCCTACCCGGATCCTCTGGGTATTCCCAGTCTCCTCAACAATGTAGATATGTATGGCATTCTCTCATACATTTCATACACTCGACCAAAGATTAGTGACTAAAATGCCACCGCAATATATCCTTTAAGACGTGCTAGTAAGGTTTATTTTTGTTACAAATACTGGTTACAGTCTTGTGGCTTATTGCACAAAGTAGCTTCTAAGAAATGCAGGCCAATAAGTTCAAGTTAACTTTCAAAGAATCGAAGTGCGTCAATGGAAATGGTAAGTAGAGCTTGAAATACCCCCGACTGGCTGAGATGTGAAGGTCCTGATCTATGAGTGAGATAAAAGATTGCAACTAATTGAAGTGAGAACCCCTAAAGTAGAGATCAGAGTAAAACAAGTATTTTGTGGATTCAGACTGATTCGATAGTTGACACACAGACATCTATTTCAATTGTATATGTTACAGGCCATTGTATAGAATGTCTAGGCCTAGGCATACGAAATTTATTGGAACACAAATGTTGATATTTAAAGATAGTAAATCCCAGGAAAGTAATCTGGAGTTATCAATTAATGCATTATTTGACAATCAGTGCCTGCTTATCAACTATCACTGAGTTACGACGCATCAAATTATATCTATAATTTAGACTTAGGGATTTTCCATATAACTGTTATATGGGAACGCTTTTTTTGGCCACATGTTTAAATCGACTGGAAGTAAGTGTAGATATAATTTTAGTAAAATGTTGTTACTTTTGGAAGCCATCAGATGTACAGCGCCGCCGAGGCCGGCCCAAACAGCGGTGTTTGGATGAATTGAACGTACCTACACCGCGAGGTCTGGTCCAAGGTGGCGCAGGATAGAAAAACGTGGAAGGATTTGAGGGAGGCCTTTGCTCAGCAGTAGGACGCAATTATAGAAAAGGAAAAAAAAATGCATTTTAATAAACTTTAGAGCTTTATAATGTGTGCACTGGTTCATTGATTTACTCACATATATTATATTCTGTGGAGCATAGAACTTCTTTCTTGGTTAAAACTAATTAGCGATTACTTTTAAAATACTTAAAACTGATCGATTAGGCTACCTACTGTACTAAAGTTTCTTACTTTGTTTTTTTTTTTTAAACAATTTTAAGAATTTTTAAAATAAATAATCAAAGCGTTAAATATAATTTGTTTACCGTAAACACAATTACTTGCATTTCAAACCAGGCGGTACTCTCACCGCGAAATGTTGATGACGTCATACCCGGCCTTGTGGGGTGTGTGGGTCTATTGTAAATACTGAACTCACATGACTAATGTACGGAGAACTGTTCAATACTAGAATTACAATAATTATAGTTATGTCACTAATGTTTATAAAGGAAATGGAATTTCTTTTGTTGCACTTTTTGTAAGGTAAACTATAATGTTTATGAATCTTTATGGTAAATATTTGAGTATTGTAATGTTATTCTAGCGATTTGAAGGGTTAGTACAATGATTCACTTTGTCATGGGATCCCGGACCTACCGCTAAACTTACTCGCTTAAACCAAACGAGTAAGTCGCGGGCAACATCATCATCATCATCATTCCCCTGCCCATAAGGGGAATGATGATGATGATGATGACGATGATGACCAATTATTATTTGGGGTCGGCGCAGCATGTCTTCTTCTTCCACACGTTCCTATCTGACGTGCATCTCGCAAACAACACCCTTTGCAGCCATATCATCTTTCACACAATCCATCCATCGTTACTTTGGTCGTCCTCTTCCCCCTATATCCATCCACATTCATGTCCAGCACCTTCCTAACCACGTGATCCTCTGTTCTCCGCATGACATGTCCATACCATGACAACCGGTTACCACGAAGTTTTTCTGTTAGCAACAGCTAGTAGTATTTTACAAATTTCTTGCTGCGTTCACTGTCTGCTAAATAAAACGCAAGAAGACTTGTTTTGTCAATACTACAGGACTTCTAGAATCAATAGAACATCATTTTAAGAAGTACCGGTATTCTAATTGCTTAAAATGTTTATTTGCGATAAACTTTTTCGCTTGGTTTACAAGTTTCAGCATCTCTCCAAACCTTCTTACAGTTTTCGCTGCTTCTGTATTATGATTACCGCTAACATGATGGCTTAGAAACTGGAAGCACTCCGGCGTCGGACATATTATCCAAATCTGACAATTAACAGTTCTAATAAGAAAACCATCTTCCTTAGAATAGAGGAAGATTACTTAGCACGGGCAAAAAGCAAGTTCTAAATAAATTCTAGTGTTAGACAAGTCTATTGCTTAGTTGGACTCTGACCCATTACGAAACGACTGTCATTCGGGTATTTCGCTCCAACCAAAAAAGGGTGTGTACTGAAATACTAAGAACTGTCTTATTCACCGTTTGTCAAGCGGTATCTCACCTAAGTAATATTACCTCGTAGTGTCGTCACATGTGCGCAATTCTTTATTTACTTAGTTTAAAAACTACCGGTGGATTCATACGCTTCGAGAGTTCCACAGAAACACTTGAGTTTTTATTCGGTTTGTTCGAAACTTTGCATATTGCGATACAGGAAGAAATACTTACATTTAATATTGTACTAACATTGAGCGCTGCAATTTGTTTCCTTTTTGTCGTAATCATTACTAGTTTTTGTGTCTCTATCCATTTGATTTCCACATCCGTCATCATTTGTTTTATTAATAAGTCTAGTTAGTTATATTTTCAATAATGCTGTAAGTTTAAGCTCGGTTAGAAGACTTTTTTGCTTCAAAAAAGTCTAGTCGACCTAGTTCAAATCGACTTCGAATTTGTTGGTAGGTTAATTTGCGTTCTACAACAATCACGAGTAATTGCAAAAGATAAGATACCAAATTTTATAAAATTAACCTGACGCATTAAAATTTGAGGTAGAATCTTAAGCTGGTACTATCAAATTACGTCAATTAAAAGACAATGTCGTGGGGAATTCCGAGGTAAGTCTCAGATCAATCCGAGATAACACAATCAAGCCGATTCGTCTTGGCTGGTCATAAATTAGGCGAAGTCCGTATCTGCATCCGTCAGCGACAAAAAATGTGCTACTCTATGCTCGATTGACGATCGCCGGTTTGAATGGAGAACGAAAGCAAAACGACCGACAAATTAGATGATTATTATGTACTTACACAGATGAGTTTAGTTTGTTTGTTATTTTGAATAGGTTAACAAGGAATAAAGGTAAAAAAGCGGGTTTCACACCACAGTATGAAGATAAATTTATAAAAAAGTACCAATGAATAAAGACCTAATTTTCAATAGGGTTAATAATAAGGTGATCGATCATGTAGATATGGTTACAGTATGGGAGTTAATGACGTTTAAATTCCTTAACCATGTAATAATAACAAACAGACGCATCAACGTTTTATGGACAGATTAGCTTGAACACTCATTATAAACATCAACTACATTCTTCCAGATAATTTCAGACAGTTTGGGAGCACCTACGCCATAGACTTTAATGATCATGATTCACTCCACATCACAAATACCTCAACATGATGGACGATCTAAATATTACACAGTTTACGTTAAAAATAAGCCATCACACAAAATATTCGCGTTATAATTATAGAATATTTACAAAATTAGCACACTGATTCAGTACGAAAGTAAAAACAATGTCGGATTTTGCACGTGCAACCAAATCAAGTCAAGCTGTTTGTTCGCAAGTTATAATGGGATGTAAAATAGATTTACAGCTAATAAATACTTTATAGATATGAACTCTTTTGTTTTTGTATTGTGCATTCACTATATTTGGAGCAGTACATGCGATGTTGGGAATGTTTTTCTTTAATTAGGCCAGTGGAAGCTTTGTTCTGTATTTCTATCGGATGTCGGCATCATAAAAACTCAGTAAATGCCCATTGTTGAACGTTATTGTGTTTAAAGTAAGAATTTACAGGTTTTTGGAATTAAAAACTGGAAAACAGTACAGGGACTTTGTTCTGGTTTCTTTAAAATTTTCAATGTTTTGAAATGAGTATACAAATTTTATTTTCATACAATGCTAGGCACAACTGTGTACTACCTTTGCTAATTCATGCTAAAGCTTCTCTGATCAGATAATTTTATCAGCGTCAATTCTTTTAGAAATGGCACTAGTCTAAGGGTCTATGACCTACTTTAGTAATTTATTCCAGTTCTAGACACGAGAACTGACTAATAAGGAGTGTAATATTAACCTCTACGACCTTATGACTCAAATTAATTTACGTACACTAACTACGAGTAAATGTTATTGCGCACGAGCAAACATTAATTAATCATTATGTATTTAGTGGTTACTTGTCAGCATGACATCTCTACAATACTATCTTATAACTGTTTGTGGCTTTATCTACAAGCCTACTGTCATGTGTAAAATCACAACAACTCAGCAAAAATCTTTATTTTAATTTAATTCCGTTTAATCGAAAAAATATATTGTTCTTTCGATTTTTTTTACATTTTCTGCACAGAACGTAGGGCATAATCTAATTATTTGAATTGTTATGGAAATCTTTTTGAAATTGCGTCAAAATGGCAGGTGCGAAAGTAGCCTCATAATAGTACAATCAATCAAACCTTATTACTCAGAGCCTGTAATCTGGACTGAGTGATAATGCCTCGTAGGTTTATTTAAACCATAAATTACATTTTAATCTTTTGCATTTACGGCTCATTAGAATTAAAACGACAGCTGCGATAATCGGTAATGCCTTAATAATAAAATAATGCCTTTGACTGCCTCGTTGGTCTTTTCGTTGCTAAAGGTAGATCAGCCTAAGGCTGAAAATACACGGATAGTAATAATTGTGGGTTCTTCTAGTTTAAAGCTACAAAGAAAAGTAAGCATTTATACCCCGGTAGATAGTCAATCCATGTAAAAAATGGTATCCTACTGAATTCACAAATACTGGAAGCCGACCCCATAGCTCGCGGAACTGCTAGGCAGAATGAGTAATTATTTATACTTATAGTGGATCAGAGTGGAGTGAAATATTATTATGTACTATATTTTCTAAGTAGTAGTAACTTGTTACAGTGCTGAATACCTCTCTGTCCCGTCTATGTAGTTACCAACCTACTTCATGAATAAGAGTATATTTTTATCAAAAATAAGAATGTGCCTTACAATGCCTAGTGGAATGTGCTAGTAGTAGGTAGTATTAATTTGACAACCATAATCTAAAGCCTACTTACTCGATAATTCAGGGCCAAGCGTCTAATACGCCCATTTAGGCCACGTCATGAATTAGGCAGACGATAAATTGTTAGGTTTTTGAATAATTATATTACTCTCCATATGGATTTCGGTAAAAGAAATACAACAAAATGGAGCTATAAAGGCGCACTCAAAGACACGAATGGCTTTGGACTGTATGCCATAATGCTAAAAAACAAATTGTCGGTAAAAAAATCCAACTCTCTAATGTTGAGCTCGAATTTTAATTTTATATTATTTCAATTCTGGCGTAATTCTCGAGTAATAGCTAGGTATCTGTTGGTGAATGTTTTCACCGTATTGCACCACAGGTGACACTGTAAAATCAACTAGAAAAATCTAGAATTCGTACCTAAAATTAAGTTGCCTACTACTTGTACAATATTGTCACTATACAAATAGTTAGTGGCAGATTTATCAGCAGTCTGCCTCGCTTGATTGGCCGGCATCCGAATAAGTCGCGCGCGGTGTGCGGCCGGCGGCGCGTGCGCAGCGTGCGTGGAGGCGGGGCTGTGACGTGCGCGTACGTCAGCGCGCGTCACGGCACGCAATCGTTCAGGCGGATAAGGCGGCGACTTCCTTTCAAGTACTGGTACGATGTTGTAATATTTGGTTAGGGTTTGGTGACTGGCAACTAATAAGTACTCAGGTGGGTTACTAGGAAAGTAGGAAGTAATAAGTACTAAACTATACCTAAGTATAAGTTTAGTTACTTTAGAACGTAGGTATTATATATATAAGGAAACTTTAATTTCTGTTTGGGTTAAGCTGTTAACTTAATTTTACATCTGTAGGTACTGTTACTTAAATCCTTGACTAAATCCAGCATTACTCGTAATATTATATGACACATAGTACTCTTTGTAATATCTGTCCCTTTCTATCTCCATTTTGTTGTGATATAACCTGATGGAAACCCTACATAGGTACCTAGACTTCTTACGCCTTGTGGAAAAGACGAAGGGTTGGCGGACTTTTAAAACAACCAGAATGATTCAAAGGTACTTATAATGGGAACGATTTCTCACATATTGTTTACCAGAGCAAATCTAAGCTGAATCTTGAAGCTGAGATAGCCTAGTGGTAAGGCCGTAGGATTCCTAAGTTGAAGGTTTCGAGTTCGATCCCCAAGGCGCGCGCACCGACTTATCTAATCTCGGGTGCGTTTTAGGAATAAATACTATAGCTTCCGTGTTGCGGAAGGTGGGTACGTAAAAATGTGGATCCTGCGCCTAATATCTCTCCGGTCAAGTCGGAATACCATCCCATCGGGCTATGAGAATAAAGGAACAGAGAATGCACCTGTTCTTGTGCACGCGCTTGTGCACTATAATATGTCCTGCGTAGCTGGCTGGTATCATAGTTACACTAACCGCCGTGGCCGTAATCGATCCGGACACATTATTATTACCAGAGCTAATCCTTAAGTACTTTTTCCACCATGGAAAAGGTAGAGTGATAAGTAAGACAGATGCACACTGGAGTCCTTCATCCTTCCTTGCTTGTAATCGAAACTATGGAAAAGCACGATGTGTACGTACGAGTGTTAATTTATTCGTACGTAGGTACCGCTTCCGTTTTTGTGTTAATGTCATCAAGAATGAGAGCTGTTTAAATCTTCATTATGAACCCATCCTACCATCGATGAGAATTTTATGTGCGACTAGTAACGCCATCTATTAGGAAACCTTAAATTTACTCTTTACTTCAATTCCAAAGGTAGGTACAGATTTCTTTCCAACGATACCAAGCGGAGACAAGGCATAAAGCAACATAACTTCAGGTGGACAAAACGTTATGGAAAACCCCAAGTTTGTATATTTAACCGTGAGTCAGTTACAACAAGGCCAGTTTAAAGTACACTTCTTTTAGAAATAAATCATATATAAATGTCTAATTATAGTGGATAAGATTTCTTAATATTACCTACCTATTTGTTTTTGCTCCCTGTCTGACATGATTGTTAAAATTAACTGCTAATAATATGGAAAGTCCAAGTTTGTTGTTTAGGGACGTGAGTACCTAAGTAGATGTCTATCTGATTAGTTGCTTTAGGTACGGTAACTTCGTATGGATTTTATTAATTTGGTTGTCCTAGTACGATACCTAAAATTAAAATTATTTTCAAAACAGTCATGCGCTCTACTTTGCTATCGTGTTGTCGTTATGCTACATCTTGCTCGTTCATTTTTGGAAGGTACAGTAAAAGGCTTAAGCTATTTATTAGCTATTTAGTAACGTGAAAGTGTAGATAATGTGTTTAGTAACGTGTAATTTAGAATGAGTATCATGAACTTATTTGTTTTATCTTAGAAACTTATAAACCATGTCATAATTTCATAAAACTTATAAAATTCCCTGTCTACGACAAAAACCGATCTACGGGTGCAGTGTTACCTATTCAAGATTTTATTTTCCAACAAAAACAGAATTATTGAAATAAAAAAAAAAACATAAACTGTTTAATTTCCTTGTATTTTTTTTAATTGTTTTCAAGAGAATTTATTTTTTAGTGTCATTCAAACACGCGAGTCATAAAGTTACAAAGTTACATTTTATTTTATTAGCCTGGCAACTAACAAGAGTGCTTGCTTACACGTCAAATGATTTGCTGGGTCTTTTCGATAAAATGTTCTTTATTTATCGCTAAAAGTGATTGAATATATAATTTAAAGTGTAGATAATAAAAATAAAAACATTGGAAACATTTGATGCGCAGACATAATACATAATCATTCCTTAGACATAACAACTAATGCATTAAAATAGGCTAAGCTTATCAGAAAATGGGTAAGTGATTTAATTGTCATAAAAATGTGTAATAATAGTGTTATACAGTTTGTTATTTATGCATAATATGTTGGCACATTACAGGTGGTCTATTTAGTTACTTCAGAGGGTTGTTAGGGGCGCGTGAAATGAGGATTTTGATCCTCGGCTTGGACGGTGCCGGGAAGACTACGATATTATACAAACTGCAAGTCGGCGAGGTGGTGACGACCATACCTACCATCGGTTTTAACGTAGAACAAGTCACATACAAAAATTTAAAGTTTCAAGTGTGGGATCTTGGTGGACAGACTAGTATTAGGTTAGTAATGTTGTGAAACAAATAGGTTAGGTCCTATTTAGTCATGGTCATTGTTCTTGTGTCATAAGCATTACAATAAACATTGTAGATGATCTTTTGTTATGTATTCAAATAATATTGCTCAATTATGTTATGTATTTCAGGCCTTACTGGCGGTGTTACTATGGGAACACAGATGCAATAATATATGTAGTTGATTCAGCAGACAGAGATCGAATAGGTATATCTAAAGATGAATTGGTACACATGCTGCGGGTAAGTCGGATTACTACCTATGTTACTAATGATTTCCTACAATCCAAAATGTGTTTGTAACGGACCTTATTGGAATGATAAATTTATTTTATTGTTAGCAATACCTCAATCAAGAAACTCAGTAAAATTTTGAGTAAAGTCTTACCTGTGATATTGAAATTTATTGTATTGTCATGTACAATATGCCAAGTAAGCATAACAAACATAGTTTGGGGCAATCCACCTATAAGCCAATTAATATTTTTGCCTTCAATACTAATGGTAGAACTCTGACCTAAGATTTTATGTTATCAGTTAGTATTTACATTATCACTTGCATAGTAATATTACTATATTAGATAGATATATCCTGCAACTTGACCTACTAAAGAATTGTAGTTTGATCAAACTTTCTGATTCAACGAATTACAACATATTTTATGTTCACAAGCCTATAGCGTATATTCGAAACACATGATCTATTGAACAGCCAAAGTATGTCATTGTGTTAAGTTTAATTAGTATACCATGTAGATGGTTGGATAATGTAAAGTACTGATAGCAATTAACATTAAAACACTTAATCTTGATCAGATACTGTAAAAGTAATTCCTAATAAGACATTATTTCCTCAGATTATGTACAAATAATTGTTTCTTTCTTTTTCCTGCTATAAATGTGTAAGTTTGTATCTAATAGGTAAATTGTTTAAAGCTCACAATGCCTTAAACTACCTAGAAAAGCAATGTAAAACATTTAATTCCCATGCTACATTATATGTTAAGGAAATCCACTCTTATCAGAATACTTTGGCTAGGTAAAGTTCTGTTATCAACTCAGCCATATCCGCTGTTACTAGTTTTTCCTCTTTCCCAATTAGTTTTGTTATGGGCCTATGTTAAGAACACAAACTTTATCAAATGCCATATTTAAATTGGTTTTGATATGAGAAAATTAATGTGCCATGTCACCTTAAAATTATGTCCAATTCCAATGTAACTATTGCCAAGCAATTTGTTATTTTAATCAATGCCTATTAATTTATTGCATTTCATGCTTCTACAATAGAAAATTTCAAACTTTATACTCACTTAAGTGTTTCAAATGTACAATATTATCATTGTGGATATGTGAGTTAATATTCTTATGCTGTAGTCATTGATGGAAACTGTATAGGAACTTTAAATAGCTTGATGTTTCAACCAGTTTCAATGAATAATAAATACTCACATATCTACAACATTCACAAAACGCCATCTAGTTTCAAGTTAAGTAAACTAGTTGTAGTCACAAGCATTATTGTTTAAAAATGTAAGTGTTGTGTTATTGCAGGAGGAAGAGTTAGCCAATGCGATCCTAGTAGTGCTAGCGAACAAGCAGGACATGGCGGGCTGCCTGACGGTGGCGGAGGTGCACCAGGCGCTGGGGCTGGACGCGCTGCGCGACCGCACCTTCCAGATCTTCAAGACGTCGGCCGTGCGCGGCGAGGGGCTCGACCAGGCCATGGACTGGCTCTCCAACGCGCTGCAGGCACGGAAATAACAAAGGACAGAAGGTACCTATAACTTACTAATCTTATATTTGTAAACATCGATTGTGATTATAATCCACAATACCAAATAAGTTGTATTGAAACTAACATATTTGCTAGAATAGAGTTGAACATTCCCTAACAGTTTGTATTGCAACTTTCGTGGGTCCGAAACTTGTTGAGCAACTAATCCCATACCCATGCCATTGGGCGGAAGAGGTGTTCACTGTTTGCTTTTTACGTGGTTTTCTATTCATACAAACATTTCTAAATCGGTTCAATAGATCCAAAGATAACCTCTACGACCTCATGTAATTTATTTCTTAACAATATTAGTATTCATTTGTCTCAATATTGTTGCTGACACATTAATTGCGGAATAAATAAAACTCATATTTAATTGATTTGAATGCTTTATTAAATCATACTCCATGTATTGATATTCAAGTATTTCCCTCTTCGCAGCGTAACGAGTTGTGGACACGTGATACAAGAAGGCTTGAAGTGCGAGTGTGCGATGGACAGACATAAAATAGTCACATGTAACGCCATTAGTTTTAGCATTATACGCCGCCGCCACGATGTGTGCATGCAATATATGGAGATGAGCTTATGGTAACAAGCAACAGCCGTGTGTGATTTTTGTACGGCTTAATATACTGATTTATCTATTTATTTTGTATGTGATAAGTCCGATACAAGTGTAAGTCATAGTCGATGAAAATAGTGATGTTATGAATATGTAATTTCAGATTCGATGATGATTTTAATTGTCTTAATTGTAACACTAACAAAAACAAAATTGTTAAAGATATTGAATTTGTCGAAATTTAAATTAATATTTTTTTACCAAGTCAAATTACGAATGTGTTTTGGTACTTAAAATTAGAATTTCGACAAATTCAAAAAGTATTATCAAGATTGTAACAATAATGCTGTCAAATTACAACATTTTATCATACAATTTTAACTTTCTCATGAAATAAAGCTAACATGCCTATTTATCCTGCCTACATATTTATTAACGAAACATTTCATTGGCGGTACACTTACACCTATCTAGAAAAATCTAATAAGTCTTTTTTCTGAACATTGAATGGATGGTAATTTACATAATGTCGATTTTTATGTGGCTCTTTAGCGACGAAAAAATCCCATTGCAATCCTAAAGTGATATTCTTATTATAATTTAAATAATTAGGACTGACTGTCTTCATTATTTAAAATCGACGTCAAACGTATTCTACCATATTCGTTAAGGATCTAACGCAATGTGTAGATCCGATGACTGTCAACGTTGAACATCAATGCAACAATTACATTTAGCGGTGGCGGCGGAGTTTATGTAATGAAATATGTTTTGTAGCGGGATCGTGCGCGTGCGACGACGGATGTACCTATACATAAGTTATTATTAATTACTATTAATTATTATATATTTTGTATCAGTGACGTTCACCCAAGCTATAATTTATATTATTATGCGGTAAGAGAGAAAGATTGTTTCAAATACAATATCATGTATTATTACGTTGTGGTTTTATTTTTGTAAGATTACCAAGTATATTTGACGAGACACAAGAATCTCACAAACATAAGGCGGTGATAATGGCGAATGATAAAAGCTAACAGATAGGTTGGGGATGTAAGGCGCAAAGTTAACAGAAAAGACGTATGACGAAGACGCACAAAATAGTTCACAAACTCGTTCGTGCCGTGTCCGCGCTAATTGTTTACTGTTTAAGTATTTTGTGTCGCGACGCTGCCGTACCTTTTGTATGAAATATTTGTGGCGGGCCGCGTCTGCGACGTGTTTGTTGCGGGCGGGCGCGGGCTAGTCGCCGCAGTCGCCCTGGCGGCAGTCCTCGGGGCAGCGGCGCGCGTCGCCGGGCCCGCGCAGCTCGCGCGCTTGCTGGAAGCGTTGCTGCATGCGCAGCTGGCACTGGCGCTGGCGCCGCCGGTACTCGCAGAGCGCTTGGCGCCGCTTTTTCTCGCACTCCTGCAACTGCTTCTGGTACTCGAGCTGCTCCTCGGCCGTGCATTCGGCATTGCTTTCCTCCAGTGACTGTAGCTCCTTTTCCTCTTCCGGTGTTAGCCATTTTCTCTTCCGCAAGTCTACTCTAATACAGCCATTAGGACATCTCTTGAATCTGTCCTCTCGAGCTTTCGGGTCCATGCACTTTTTTCGTTTTGGCACGTCGACCTCCTCTTTGACGGGCTTCGTTGCGACCGCCATTGGTTGAGACTCGGATTTAAACAGATATAAACAGGCTAGAACGCCGGCGCCCACTACAGCACCGGTGATTATCGGAAGCCACCTGGCTATGTCACCTCCTGATCCTGAAAATACGTTATCATTATTATGTATCCGCAAACTATGCGATGGACTGCGAAATTCTTGTGTCAAATTAATGTAAAATCGGGAAAACTAACAGTTCGTAAAATGTAGTTACTGCGTACGTAATCTGACGATAAAGTTTTATTATTCAAATTTACTTTCTACTATTTTGATAGTGACACATGCCTCCTTTCCCCCCAATGTGATCTGGGAGATAATTAAAGCAAAAACAGACTTCTTGCAACTCAACTCTTACTTTGAACATAAAGAAGGGCTAATCTTTGCGCGACGACTTAAAAATGTATTACGAAGCAATATGCCTGTCGCTCACATAACACCAACTAATCATCGTTTTCGCAGTCGTCTTCAGCTTGCTTCGCAAGCTTCTGTCTCCTCAGTCTCTCTTCCTTCATCCTCTTGCATTCACACTTCCTTCTAAATTCCCTTTGCTTCTGTTTTTCTTTCTTCTCTCTCTCTTCCTTAAGCTTCTGTTTAAGTCTCTTTCGTTGCGCTTCCTTTTCTTGTGCTTCAGTTGGCCAGTCATGCCTCCTGCGACTAGGCAGAATACGAGGGCAAGGATCGTTTTCTTTCTCCGCGTCTTTGGGTTCCTCTTTCTTTTTGTGTGGCTGATCGAGAGTTTTTGTTTGAGAGCGGGAGAAAAAATATAGGAGTGCAAGGACGCCAACGCCGACAGCCACCCCGCCGGCGACTTTCTGCCAGTTCTCTGGCCCCTCTGAAATTTTCATCACGTCTTAGTTTTTTTCCCAACCACTTTAAGGATCTCTTGTTCCGGGTAAGAGAGCATTCTCTCAAATCAAAAAGGCAAATACTAACTTAATAGATAAATGCTATTAATGCCGCCCGAAAATAATTGCTTCTTTACGATAATTTGGCATTATGTACTTAGTATTTTAATATTTCTCGCATATAGATCATATTAAATGTACACAGGTTAGACCAAACATCATATACACAACCTGAGGCTTAGAGCTCTAAACCTGAGCCTAGCTTGAGCTACCATGTGGTAAAGAGTATCTGTTAGTTGGTCAAAGATGAAAGAGATCCATTGAAATGTGAATTTCAGACGTTGAATATCGTGTAGTAAAAACACTGCATGAAATAAATGATGATAGTTCGCAGGTTACGCTAGGCTCGTTGCCACTAGAACAGAAGCGACGGTTTATGTTGGCCAATACGTTGATCATGTTTAGATTTTAAGATCAATAGCATTTCCAATTTTGAGAAAAACAAAATTTACACTGCAACACTGATGTTCTGTGAGAGCAAATGTCGTTCATCCAGTCGCCTTGAGAGGATCGGAGTCACAGGTGTCACGTAATGCAAAACTAAACTAGGGACCTTCAGAGGAAGACCCAGCTGCGGTTGGGTGAACTACTATGTATTTATCCACTAGGCACCTAGCGCTACACATTAGCATTCGCTACCCAGCAGCGAGCAGAGAAACTCAAAACTTACCATCTCTACCCCCGCTCATTCTTGTGTCTCAGAGGAGTATATCTGTAATTCTTTTATCATGTCGGATGAATCTGTTTTATCTTGTTCACTATTGTTATTTGCCACGGCATTGTAATTTTATTTTGACCATGGCGACGTTTGGTCTTCGGCGAAACGGCACATTATTTAGACTTTGAAATGCCAAGTTGACGCTGCTTGTCTTTGACATACGTCTGAGTGCATATTTTTATAGAAAAGAGGTCAAAGTTAGCTTGATAAGAACTGGGGTAGATAATTAAACAAATCAATTGATGCTATGGTCATAGCCTTATAAATATTCATCTAAAGAAGTTACTCATAGATGAATTCTAATAAATTCACGTTCTGCACGTTACTTATGATAAAAGTGCAAATGAAACTGAAATGCTTATTGAGAGAAAATAATTCGTGCAAATGTGGCCGAAGCCAAATCCTTTTTATGCTCTTAGTTATCTCTTTATACAGACACACGTCATCTTTTAGGGTGTTACCAAATCAATCGATCGATCGTCGAACGACGGTAGCGATCGAATGTTGATCGATGAAACTGTATGATATAAACTATCGAACGATGTCGAATAGCCCAATTCTCCATCATTCGATGCCACCGATCGATTGGTGTGGTAACACCCTTATAAACTTAGTAGATTATACGTGTTCTTACTTAGGTACCCAGGCACAACATACTTCAGGAAATTGTGAAAGTTATTATTACAGTCTTACTATTAATGTCTATTAAGACTATTAACAATTTCTGGGATAATTCTATGTTATCCTACTATTTGAACATACCTCCTTTTTACAACCGCATTTGTTTACCAAATCGATCATAGGTAATTTAAAGCTTCAGTGACTTAAAGCTGTTAATCTAGACAGGCCAGAATTGTTTTATTTATTTATTTATTGTATAATGTACACAGTTATAGTTACAGTTGCACAGTTCCTTATAACTATATACATCACCCTGTGAGGGCGCAGCAAATTCCTTAAAACTAGATATTGCAACAAATTGCCTTAAAACTGAATATAATACTGTTTTATTACTTAATTATCTATTTGGAATAACAGCTTATAGAACTTTTTTTTGTATATACAATTAAACTTACATAATAATAACAATAAAAAACTCTTATCTTCAATATATTCTTGTATACTATAATAACATTTTTCCATTAGGAGTAACTTAAGTCTAGCTTTAAATATACACAGAGTTTTGGTATTTATAATAATTTCAGGTAACTTATTATAAACTTGAATGCTTCGGTATTCTAGGCTATTTTTAAACATTTGTATTCTAGGCGTTGGTAGAGTTATGTAGCTTATTTTTCCGCCTCTCGTTCTTTTCGAAGCTAAACATTTTTGTTTTCACGCACGTCGACTAAAATAGAGACAGATTCCGTACGCAGAATAATACCTACTTGGTGTTAATGTAAAGTTTTACATTTTCATAATCATGATTGTTAAAGCGTACTTACCTGAAGACTTATCAGAAGACATAGCGGTTGGCGCAAGGCTCCTCGCGCTACTCTACAAGATGATGCTCAGCGGTCCCGCTGGCACTGAGCAGCAGCGGCGCATCACACGCAGGCCACTTCAGGCCAGCTACCTGGGGCGCTCTCCCCAGGGGACCCACGAAGTGCGAGCAGGGCAAGAGAGAGGAACAGACGCACTTTGTTGATTAAATCCTGATTTAACATCATTTAGCTTGAACTAATTAATGTTAATAAAGGAACTACGACTGCAAATGCGTATTTTTTGTATAGAAGATACGCAAAGAACACTCGGATCACAATAAATATTGTAACTTCATAAATGTCTGAGTCCTATTTAATTGATACGGGGTTTTTTCACTTCTGGCGTAACTCAAATTGGTCTCGTAATATCCCACTGCTGAGCTCAGCTTGTTCGTATTTTAGAGGAGTGAGCTTTAATCGACATGCTTAGCATATCAATATCAATTTAATTTATTTGGGCATGTCTTTTGTTCCTTAAAATCATTGAGAAAATAAATATTCCCAACTTTTAAAGTTTAAGTACCTAATTGCTTTTTCTCTACAAGTATTTAAAATTAATAAAATGTATACATACGTATTGCTTTGCCCATAAGGACGTAAGCCGAAATCCATATGGTAAGCACGAAAATAAAATAGACTGATATCGCTTGGAACAGATATATTATCATTATAGGTCGTGTTGTGAATAGGTTGCCTGGAAATCAAGAATATTTCAGATACAGCTTAGAATTAAAACGTTATTTGGGTCATGGACTTGGTGACAGCTCGCGGGACTTTCCAATAACCAATCAGCAAAGATATTCCTAATTCTAATTTTGTAGATCCTGGGCATTAACTCCTTTTGCCTTCACTGCATTAGTTTCAATGCTTTCTCGTATTTACCCCTTGGTATTATTCCCCCTATTAATTAAAGTCAGACATATACCTTCGGAAGGACGTAGAAAGTTCACGAGGAAGTTCCCGGGAAAAAACCGTAGATATCTATTTTTTAATATTATTTTTGGTTACCCCTCTGGGAAAACCAGGTAACGTTTATTATTCCATTTTTCTTTATAAATTTGTTATGCAATGTAAAATGCCCTCACATCCACATATATAGAGCTATTGAATATAAAGTTGCCTACTGACCTTTGAGTGCTCCTACTAATACATTCATATTTATCCTGGCCTACAATAAGCTGGAGTTAGGCTCATTTTATTGCAGGTTCCCTTAGATTTTAGAGATATTTATTGATTTTTTTGCAAATTAATTTGATTTTCTTAATAATAAATTAGGTAGTCATTTTTTGAATGACAGAATAATATGTCACAAGTCCGTTCGTCCAAAACGTCTTTCAAGATGTTTACAGGAAGGTTTGTATACCTACTTTAAAGGAGAGCGGAATGCTTGAGGTAGAGAGTCTGTTACTACTGCAAAGCAAGCCTTCGACCGCCTATGTTGTCACACACGGACGGCGTGAGCTGCTGCTCGCACGCTGTTACCTAGCCAGCCTGGTACATCATTCTGTTACGCTAGACTAATTTACAGCAGCTTGAAAGGTCTCATTTATTATACGCTGTTTGTAAGGAACGTGATATTGAATAAAAAAATGACTTCTATTATTATAAACACAAAAGTTTGTAAGTTTGGATGGCTCATAATTATTCTTTCATGCTCAAACGGCTGGATTTTGATAAAATTTGGTATGGAGTTTGCTTTAAAACTGGCTGCCTCTGAGTTCGGTTAAGTTTTTGTAGCTAAAACCGACATTTGGGCGAGCGAAGTCGGGGTAACAGCTAGTTACAAAATATATTATTATGTTTGTCGTTTGTGTTTATTCAAGGTTTATTCTAAGACATACTACGACATATACTGCTTTGGCTTGTGTAACAGCAAGAAGCTTATCTTCAAATAACCTTGTAGGGTCGGTGGTACCTGCAAGCAGATGTCAATTTACATAGCACGCGTGCGCAGGCGCAAGCGACGCGACGCGACAGTGCCGACCCCGCAGCCCGCTTCACGTTCACTTTCAGACTGGCCGAGAAAGTTCACATAGAGGTCAACTTATTATTTTTTATTCCTTTTATAATCAAGATAAACACAATTTTAATTTAATTGGCAAGTTTGATTCTTGAAAATAGAGCTTCATTTATTTAAATCAGCATGATTCCTATTTCACTGAATCTAAGAAACTATTTGTGTATCTATGAGAGTGTATAGAAAATACAGACAATACCTATTGTTCCTGCTTCTTATTTTGTATAGATCCAGTGGAAATATTAAATAGGTTAGGGCCAATATATATGTGGAGACAAAGTTATAATGTCGTACCATAATGGTAGCCAATTCTACTCTGAACGGAGCTCTTTAGTGTGGAAATCATCCTTATTTCTAAATAAATCTATTTTCAAAAAGTTTCAAAGAAATTGACACATTGAAACACAAAAATCTTGACGCGTAGTCTATTACCCACCGACATCATGGGGCTATCCGCCAGATTCCGTAACATTTTAACAAATTCAATACTTACTACATCATCAACAATAAAATGGCATTCAATCTAAAAAATAGGAAATAATCTTCATCTACAAAGCAGACTATGGCAGAACGAAACACCCCTGACAGGCGTAATTTGATGCCGCTTGCTGGTAAGAATTTCTGTTTACTTGCCTTACACTATTTTCCCAAATTACTGCTACTTATTTATGTTTTAATGTGAAAATATGACGAGACAAATTACCCTTTTTCCACAACCAACGCGCTACGCTTTTCATGACGATGAATCTTTTCATCAGTAGCTTTGTCTTTGTTTGTGTATTAGGAAGCATCGTGGCTGGCACCGGCATCATCGCGCTGGCATACAAAGCATTGTTCACGAAGGGCGAGGAGTCTGAGGAGAGCTTGGTCCCCGCGCCCGCAGCGGCCGCAGCCGCCGCTCCCGTGGCCGTGGCCGGCGCCAGCGCGGGCGGCGTGGAGGAGGCCGAGGCCGACGAGGAGGCCCAGAAGAAGCCCAAATGGCCCTGCTCCGACGAACCCGATACTCCTTGCTCAAACCCCTACTCTAGAAGAACACCTTACTGCCAGTAGGTCAATGCTGAAAGAACATGGAACATTGCAATGATCTGCCCCATTCGACTCTGACTACTATTACACATGAAATAGACAGCACGTCTCCTGCCCCCACATACTCTATCCCGTGGCGGTAGGACCTTGATTTCCATACTTCCTTGCAACCTTTAGCACTTACATAAATAAACATTTCAATAGAATTTCTAAACTAGTATTATTTACTCTTTAGTATAAAATTGTTATTCAACCGTTGTTTTGTGAATACAAAATCAATAATTGTTACCTTTGCCTACCTAAGTTAAACCAATTCGTGATATTCTTGAGTACTAGGTATTAACGCAAAATAATAGTAATAGTTTCAGAAACAGGTGTAACGCATACAGTAGGCGTGGTGACCCATACCACCCTGCTATCGGAGCAGTCAGCGGTGAACCACTCGTAGCTGTAGCAAACAACAGTAAGCTGTTTTATTGTCACTTTCGGCACTACAGTACCTATTCACTATAAATATGATTTACAATTCAAACGGTACAGGCGAAGTCCTTGGCTTTCTTTTCTTGCGTGACCAGGAGATATTAGTTTCGAATTGAAACGAGTCCGGTGATTGTGGGAGATGTAAGACTTAATACAAACTTATTGACTTTGAAACAACTTTACTGAACTGTAACCTATCGGCCATCGTCGTACCTTCGTAAGTCATCAATTAGTGCGGCAGCATTGCGCTCTGATTTGAGCACAAGCGTTTCCCGTTACTCATAATTAGCTAAGTGTTAATATCGGCCAGCACCGCTGGGAACAGAGGAACAGACGCACTTCAGCTGCGCCCGCGCATAATTGTATATGTATAACTGATTGATCGGATCGTGCGGTCTATTTACGGCGACGTTATTTTTAAAGTATCGATTTAATATTCAGCTTGCTTTCCTTGAAGTACGGGAAGTTATTTAGTATCTTCTATATTTTAATCCGATCATTTTTATGTCAAATCGAGGAGTTATCAGATGTCTGTAGTCTTGTAATGCGCGAATGATCTGCATCAATGAAATAATGTTGGGAACACATTTACAGATTAATTGGTGACCCGTTTCTATAATAACGGTACGGTAGCTGGCGCCGCTCAAAATATTAAGCTGTCGTTTCAACATGTTTAATGCATGCTAGAGCTTGATTGAGTGTTTTTATATGCTGTGGCAAGAACGCAACGATTTACTTGTTGAATGTGTAAGGGATGTATGGAAAGAGGCTCTTTGACTAATCTTCAATTTATTGTTACTGGATCAAGAAAACTTTGAATAGTAAGGAAAAAATTTTTTTTTTGTGTCTAAAATAATGCAGTCTTCCTACTCAATTGCATAGAGAAGTGGGTATTAGATATTAATTTACCAACAAACTGCAAGACCTTGTCACCTCACTTTCAATATTGTTTACATAGGTAAGCACTTATTAAGGCAATAATTTGCGTCTTGTTGCTTAAGTTATTCACCTGAATTACCTACCAATGCCTACGTAACCCATTCCTGATTGATAAATACATATATGTATACATTAGAATCGAGCTATCCAGATTTAGGGCTTAATATTCATCTTTGTCTTGACTCTATTGTTATACGATTCTGGTTATAACAGCAAGGATTATAGAAAGTGTGGCAGCCAGGGCAATTAAGTATTTTTGTTTTAAGTAGGTAAGTACGAAAGTACTTTTTACATTTTTTTTTTGTATTTGATGATGAACACTGGGTTTAATCAGCCTTATTTTCAAAAGTCTACCGTTCTAACCGCGACAGTGATGGATATTCCCAATTACATAGTAAAGTTGTACGGCGTAGGTTGTGGTCCTAGTGGCCGCATACTCGTGAGTGATTGTTTGCTCGGGGTTCACGTGTTTCGATCAAAATACGGCAGTTATAACAAACCCAGTCAATATTGTAGTAAGTGCAATGATTGTGACGGTCTTATAAGCAGGTGCATTCTACAAGTGGTGCGAACGAATTCGGCCTTACGCCCCCCGAATACGGTCCATTGCCGACCAAGTTTGGACAAATATGTAGAGAACCCTGCACGGCATGTCTTGTACGAAATAGCAGAGGTATTCGTTCTTGATGCCAAACAACCATAAACACCGTTATCCTGCGATGCGATTTGAGCTTTGCCTGATCGGGTTATGGCACAATTTCGTGTGTGGTGTTAAAAGTTTGGGACAGAAGTGTGCGGGCGGGGGAGGAGCATGCGGTCTGACTGGTTGCTCGAACGACGACCGGAGGCTGCGCGCGCGCCGGCCGCAGGTACAATCCTGTGCTTAATTTTATAATTAAAGCCCACGTGGTCGCTCAAGATTATATCTTGACGCGAAAATATGCAGTTTAAAATCTGTGTTATCTCTCACCTTGGGTGTTTTCTCGCCTTTCCCCCTTTACAAAAGAATTCACCATTTTATTGCGTACGTTCTGATTTTAACCTTTGATGTTATTGCCTTCATTATTTCGCTTTAAAAGCTCATTACTGCAAAGCTGAGCAGTCTCGGTGAGATGCTCGTAATGTGAGTGCTGTGAAAAAGATAGTCTCGTAATGTGAGTCACTTATATTTCTCACGGTTACTATTGTTATGAAGTTCAGAACAAGCTTCACGAACAATACATTACATAATCTGCCTACGAAATATTGGCATTCAAATAATGAGACAGTTATTTAATCTTAAGTAATGAGAACGAAAGATTCGAAGTGGTAAAGCTTTATTAAATAGGCCTTGATCACATATACATTCATACTAAATTACATTAGAAGTTTACCATGAAGTGTTGTGAGCTTTTGGTAAACTTAAAAGCTGTGTAGGGCTCGCGCGGGCGGCGCCGTGCCCGACTGTACAGGGCCAAGCTCTGGCACGAGTCTTGTAAAGAATTTATAGGAGAGCCGGGCGCGGGTCGCGGCAGTGTCGTGCGCGCCTCGTAAGCGCCTGCGCCGCACCGCACGGACTGCGCAAGCGACGCCATCGCGCCACGCCGGGAAAAGTAAAAGTTTTCAGTGCAGTGCAGTGCAGTGGTAGTGAAACAGACGTGAGCACTGGAATGGATGGCTAGGTATGCACGATCTTATTTAGAGGAAAAAACACTCCCACGGTTGTGGGAAATTGGCCTATTGTAGCACCCGCAGCGAAAGTGCAATACACGGTGTTTACAGATCGGCAGGGCCTTGGGACTATGTAGATAAGTTTGCATCGTTTTACTTGGAACAACTTAATTTTGTGCACCGCACTGTTTGGGATTTTCCTTAGAATTGCTTGCGTGTTCGGTCACTGTGTTGTTTCGCTTATTACGTTGATATTTTTAAGTTACCGGTAACTTGTATTGTGGAAGATTTCTTATTTACTTGTGGATGTGAATTGCATAAGAAAGGCTTGCAGTCATTTGGTATTGTAAAACCTGTATTTGAGAATATTATTTTTGTATTTTGGTGTTAAGCGCAATAATGTAACACCAAAGCTTTTACTGTCTACTTTTTACATTTAAAAGCATAAAAGTACCCATTTAAATACAATCAAATATAAAGGAAGTGTTTACTTAGGGTTAACTTTCGTATAATTTTAGGAATAAGATGATCACAGAAATACTTTTATTTCAATTCGTTAAAGCTTATTGCGACCGGATTTCGAACAAGTTGGTCAATAATACAAGTGTATGCTGAGCTTTAACTACTCACAGTAATCCTTGTAATGTATATGCACAAAACATTATTAGGTATTGATTTTCTATTAGGGCCAAAAAAATTAGCTTGTGTTATTAATTATCTACTACTTCCAATGAACAAGCATTTTCGTTCAACGCAAGCGAAGAAGAAATTGCTGTTTATTCAAATCGTTTAAATGTATGGAAGTGGCAAGTGAAGTCACGTGACTGCTCGAAAAGACGTGTCGTTCTTATCCATAGCAATTTTAATTATTATCAAAGTTTTTTATTGTTGTTTGTCTCCTAGTGCTGTTACAAACTATAGTTATATCTGATGTTAAAAAGAGGAGTTTTTCAATATAATTTGTAACCATTGTTATTTCATGCGGTTTGTCAAGAAATTATATTTTCTCATAGCCTATAATAAAAAAAAAACAATTAGGAAAGATGTATACAAAACAATAATTGATCTTTGTATCCGAAACTACCAAAGACATACAATTTTAGCAAGTTACAGACTACAACATATCGCATACATGTAAAATTGTAGTTGTACATGAGATTGTCGGATTTATCAAAAACATTGTACCTACTATAAAAGCTGCACAAAGCTGCTGCTGTCATAATAGTGACAGCTATGATGTTACAAACAACAATAGCGACAATAACAATACACATAGCGACAGCCATGCCTGCGCCTCACAGATGTATTGTTCTATTAATTATTGTTAATCTTCCTCAACGTGTACAATAGAGTAACAGACCCTCTGCGATGTTGCGGCAAACTTTACTCTGATACAACTTAAAACCGAAGAAAATGATTATAAATTAGCTACTATTTACTAGGTGGGCTAAAATAACAACGTAATAAATCTTATCTGTAAGAACACAAACAAACAACAGTTAAGGCTTGTGTGACGTATTTCATATCCTTTCATTAGTCCTCAGATATTTACATACTGTATATGATTAACTTATCTTTACTTACTCCGTTTTTCTTCATAACAATTTTGAGCCCAAGATGGTGGTCTAATGTAGTATTACCTTTACCAGTTGCTTTGGTACCAGTGTTTTAGCCAGATACAGACAAAAAGTTTCCAATTTGGTACGTAGAATAGCTATGAGTGATGTGAGCACAAGTGAGATAGCTCACCTATTACATGTTGACGTCACCGCTGCGGCGCGCTGCCTGCTAATGACCGCACCGGTTTCTGAATTAGAATGTTACTCTGTAATTAGCGCATCATAATAACACGGGCGAAATTCTTTTCATATTAATCGCTTTATTTCCAAGTCAAAGCTGCCAATTAATATTAGCCTAACAATTAACGGTTATAAACCGCCTCCTTTGTATTGAAGTTTTTAAGGACATCAAAAGGAGTACTTGCTTTCAAAACGCTATATTAGGGGAGTGTATTGCCCATAAATAGGTGAGAGCCACTCCACTCTTCATTACAGAGTCGAGTGTTAATTTGTGCCCATTAAGACTGTAGGAGGCTACTGCCGCGCCCTCTGGCACACAATATTCCACTTTACTCCGATCATCAAGCAAGATACTGTTGGAATTCCGCGTTCAATTCATTCCAATCTCTGTGGCCCAAAAATACTTCAAATTCTGCGCTCCACAGTTCAAATATCATGAACACTATACTTTGTTCTCGAGCTGTCTGTATTATCGAAACTCATTTATTTTACCTTTTAAGTATGAATAGCGTTTTAATGGCTTTCTCAGTTGCTTCTAGTTATTTGTGTAACCATGCAAACGGTTAACTGGTTGCTGCTATAAAACTTAAAATAGTTTTATAGATCTCCCTCGGGAACATGAGAATGTACACTTCAATATGTAATTAAAACTCATTTGAACGCACTGTTTAACATAACATTACTTTGTTATTGACTGCTTATTAAAAGGTATAATTTAACTTGCTTTATATACACATTAACTGTGAAGCTCTGATAGTAATAAGACCGCGGGACAGCCAAGTCAATGGTCTTGAGTACGATCCCCACGGCACGCACCGACTTTTCGTATGTGGTGTGCGTTTTAGAAATAAGTATCACGGCTTCCGTGTTTTGGAAGATACGTAAAAATATGGGTCCTGCGCCAGATCTTTCACCGATCGGACTATGAGAGTAAAGGAACAGAGAGTGCACCTGTGTTTGCGCACACGCTTGAGCACTTTAATATGCCCCGCGTAGCTGGCTGGTATAGTAACATTAGCCGCCGTGGCCGAAATCAATCTGGACGTATTTTTACATATTAACTAAATCTTTAAGAAGTCAACAAATTATTAACGTCAACTACTTGACGCTCATAATTTGGTGACAAAAGTGCAAATCGTGGAGCCAATAGCTATATTAGAATTGAGGACTTGCAATTTAAGTTATTTATTATTTTTGACTTTGTTTTAAAAGATATATCTTCAAGTGACCAAGACCAAAACAATTATGATTGTTTTGGTCTCACTGGGCACTGAACCCGTAAATAAACCCGTAAATTTCGAATAAGGGGCCCTTAAATTCTTATACGGCTTATAGAGTAAAAACCAAAATTTAAAATGTTTATAAATTATGAGGTATTGATTAAGCAGTTAACATCAATTTAGTTAGTCACGACTTAGAAATAAACAGTACCTACTAGCCAGGCTCTTAACGTATCAAATTAACCACTTTGCAAGGACCAAGGTGCGTAGTACAGGAAGCTTAAGTTACAAATGAGCAACATAAAAATAATTACACGGTAAGTAGCGTTACTAGTTCCACCGGTTATTAGTTGATAGGAAAATTAATAAACGCTATCCACTTCTATGCATTCTTGTATCTGTGGTTAGATCGAGCCTATCGCTAATAGATGCCAGCGTCCACAGTGATTGATATGCCGATACGTCACGTCAATAGCGGAGATAGGTGACTAATGTTTACATATTACCAATATACCAATATAAATACCAATATAAATTAAACAATGTGGAGCTAAATAGAATTGAAGCTATAAGGGACTTGGGTGTAACTTTTGACTCCAAATTGCTTTTCGACGCGCATATTGATAATATCATTAAAAAGGCTACCAAAGCACTGGGCTTCATCTTGAGGCTGTCAGCTGATTTTAAAAATGTTAAAACATTCAAAATACTTTATTGTGCCTTTGTCCGCAGCCACTTGGAATACGCCTCACAAGTATGGAACCCAAATTATAACATATATATTGACAGGATTGAACGGGTACAGAAACGTTTCCTTCGATTTTTACAATTTAAGACACGTAAATATTCTTCCAATTACATTGTTAGGTGCAAAAGATTTCATATTTTACCTTTACAACAGCGCAGACGTATAGCTGATATTACTACTCTCTTTAAAATAGCTAATGGTGAGATGGATTGTCCAGAGCTTCTCAGTAAATTAGGACTAATAACACATGCTACACTGTTAAGGAACCCGCGCCTTATTCATGTCCCACGAGTTAGAACAACATACAGGCAAAATTCTTTTATGTTAAGAGCAAGTAAATCTTTTAATGTAATCTCGCGTGACGTTGACTTAGATTTGTTTAATACCAGTGTTGCTCGTTTTAAGCGTTGTATGGTTAGTAATTTCTTTAATTAGTTTTTTTTTTTTTGTAGTTTCATGCAATACCTAAATCACTATTTTTCCACCAATCGACAATTTTCTGTTAAACATGTTGTAAACCCTATTTGTGAAAACTTTTAAATGGCCTTCAAGTGTCATATTATTTATCTTATATTGTTTCTTCTAGCTGTAAGTTTTCCGAAAATGTTAAAATAAAATAAAATAAAATAAAATAAATATCGCGACGTCTTCAACGCTTGTAGACAACGCAGTGATAGAGATAGGTTATGTCAGTAATATTGTTGGTAACCTTGTTTTTACTACAGAAAGGGCATTCCTTTTTACAGACAATATACGTTTGTCTTCATTTCATTTTTCTAAAGGTTTGATAATGATAGCCAATAAGAGTAGCTTGTCTTGTTCCCTATATCCTATTTACACATTGCAAATAGCCTGCCGTTACAGTTTCTCTCATCACGCAATCAATGTATACAAATCCGTTACAGTTTTGTTTGACATGCCTCCATCTGCAAAAGCTTTTAAGATTACTCCTATCAATTTCATAAAGACATTACGGAGTACTTCGCTCCACATTAGCAGTCATCATTCCCCTGTAGGGATCGCTTGCGCAACCCGGGACAGCCACAATCACAAAGTATTATTTCGGTTCAAGAGGCTGGATATCGTCATGTCAGAGTGAAAAGCAATTAAACCACGCATCGGACTGCACTCGACATGATCCATACATTTCCAACCACTCAACTTGTACACTTATGCTAATTTTAATCGACTTGATTCGTGCATCATTTGGGCACGACGTACGACATAACTTTATAATTGTTTACTGATAAGGACAGTTCGTATAAATTTTATTCCTTTAATTTTAATGCGTATCAAAACTTGACAGTGGAATGTGATGAGATTTGTTGACTAGTTATTCCTTGGTCGGTTTTGTACGGAAATATTATAGTTTGTAAACCGAGACAGTTTGTAAAACGAAGAAATCTACTGTAATAACTTTCAAGACGACAAATGTACGTGGCATTAGAATTTGACCATAACTCTCATATTATCATGGATGGTCTATGACGCGGCAGTAAAGCAACCGCATCAACCGCGGGCCGCATACCCGCAGAGGTATTTAAACTTAGCAATTAATTTTCTTCGACTAATCGCGCACAATAGCACATGCTGTCATGATGCTTACTTTTTTAGAAAATTATTCCAATTATAAATGATGTGAGAATCCCATGTCGAATGTAAAAAGTGTAAAAACCATGGGAATGAAGAAGCTGACTAGTGAAAGTTAGTGGAGTGTTGTGATCATACAACAATTTGTTATCACAGTATTTAAGAGTCACGCATTTATGTCTTGTTAATACCTTGACGATATTCTATAATTAAAGTGAACTTTACAGTCGCCATTCTTACAGTTAAATCTACACGGTATCCGTATTATTGAGATTTCATGCTTGCTTTCTTTAAAACAAGTGCTGTTTAAAAGAAGAAATAAAATATTAACGAACCATGACTAAGTGTTAAAGGGTCACGAGTTTGATGGCTACACGGGTTAAATATTTGTGTGATTTGTTTTGAAATGGAGCTTACTAGCAATGGAATTCGTCGCGACGACGACTCAACAATTTATAATCTGAACGTTATATCGAAACTTTAGGGTTACTACTTAACTACGGGATCAGTAGCAGTATAATAACCTTATAATGTAACTCGTCTACCAATTGAACAGAACTACTGCCGGCACGCAACTACCCGCGCGCCCTCTCCATTAAAAACTTAATTCATTCAGGTCAACGACCAACTATTCGGTAGCTCGAAACTTGACATTTACAAAAGGATTTGATGACATCAAAATATACAGTATGCGGAATATCGCCGTAGGGCATAAAGCGAAGGAACGCGTGGCATCCGAGAGGGCCACATAAATCCTCCTTCGGCCAGTTTTTGTCCGTTTTTGGATTCCATTGTGTCAGGTATACGGTAGGCTGGCCAGGCATGCGGCCGCGCCCGGACACGTCACGTGTTATACTGTCGCATCTCAACACAAATTTGAAGTGAGATAAACCTCCCGCTGGGTGTAAATTGTTCACAAGAAAAAATATTTTCGTTTGACATATTTTAAATTTTAAATGATAAGATAAAACATGATATTAAGTTTTCATTAAATTGAAACTAAAATAGCACCGATATTTATTGGGTGAATAAAGTAATAAACGTTAAAATATTCATTGATTTTTTATGTGTTGAAGATGGAATGACATTTGATACGCCACCGCCTGCAGCACTGCGGCTGTCCCGCACATACTCGTGAACACAGCCACCCTTGTCCAATGACATCTGCTCTGTTATCGGGTTATAGTTAATTGATTCCCGATGTTACCGATCGTATTAAGATTGTCTGTTCATCCGATTTAATGAGCACATAAATGGGCTTTAGAAGTCATTATAAGAAAATTATTCATTCAGACGAAAAATCGATATTTCGAGTTCGAGGCGACTTTACCGATCAGCCAGTTCTGTTGTGGTTTTATTAATGTAGAATTTTATTGTCGTTTAATTAATGAGGCAAGATAGTAAATAGATAATATTAATTACGACGTGTACCGTATCACGGCGACAATATTAAATTAGCGACCGATGGTCTGCCGCAAGCGACGGCAGTTCATAGTCGATGTCAATTTAATTATCAGGTTTCCAAGCAGTCTTTCTTCTAGACACTTTACCAGTTAATAGGTATAATTTCATGATTCTTAAGGCTTTTATTTTTCTACAGAACATTAAGACCAGTCTGTATAATGTTGGCTTGGCAAGATCATATTTCGCTTCAGCACTCACATTTGTACCGCTTGTGATGGACGCTGGATCTTAATAATCAAGTTGTCATAACATTGTTACTTTATTCAAATTCTTTACAAGTTATACAGCCTTAACCTTAAAGATATCATATTTAAACACACAACTTTTGCTTACGAAATCAATTCATCACTGATTGCGATCAACACATTCTTACATACACTTTCTTTCTTCATTTAAATCATGAGGACGAAGCACACATCTTGTTATAACGTATGTATCTACACGAGATAAGGTTCTCGTGTCTGAAGGGAAACAGAAATATTTGTAGATGTTCACGTTAAAACAATGCGGCGTGTCTCGCCGCGACAAATTACTGGGTAATAAAGAGACGCAGCTTGCCATGGCATCGGGATGTGGGCAGAAGTACCACTTGTAATAACAGTTTGATTTACATATTGACGAGTTACCAGAGGTTATTAATTAAAATTGAAAAATGTCTAACATTTTCTAGGAATAATTATGAATTGAATTCTTGTAAAAGTTTAGCCTAACCTAACTTTCAGCCTGTTTAATTAACTTTCAATCATGCGTCTGAGAAATCACACAAAAATGTAGAGTAAACAATGTAGATTAGACCAAATACTTTCTATTACGTAGGACCAAACTAGTGATACTTCTGCATGTATGTTACATCACAAAAAACAAACTGAACTCGGTAGGCGTTGCGCCCGCGCATCTCGCATCACGCAGCCCGACCTGTGATTAATAACAAAACATTAGCTACCGTACAGGGAGTTAGTTTAACTTTGTAATAAACATTCGTTCAGTACAAACAGTTTGTTCCAAAAGAAATTTCAAGACAACTAACCCTCTGTGTCTATTATCAATTTGAAACTCTCTTAATTCACGGAAAGGAAACACTTTAAGGAAAGATACCCGGTCCTTTTTAAAGGCTTACACGGGGACACAGGTCCAACTTGCAGAGGTCTTGTTGAGGACTTTAATCTAAAATGGGATGGGGAACCAAGAGCAATCCACCCCTGCTCTATGGATGAACAGAAATGGACGGCCCAAAGTAGCTATAATACTATTGTAATTACTGTATTAATGTAAGTTTCCTTTAGTATGAAAAATTATGACACCTGCCTTTTAGTACATTAGTATGCACTTATTATTGTTATAGTATTATTATGGTTCTTATAAATATAACTTAACTGCTCATAGATAGTAGTTATGCCCTCTGTCCCACATACCCATTTAAAGATTTAAATTTATTGAAATAAGGACTTACGTAGTTGGATACATTAAGATATGTAGGTAACATTGTTTGTTTATACCCACAAACTACCATAAACAACCGTTCCCTTGAATAGTTCTGCATAATTACCGTACTTAGTATAAAGTTAATTACTTATACCACACATTACCTTTGTATTTTAAATCGTCAGACCTTCAATATGAGTACGAAAATAGAGACAATTTACATTTCTCAAAGTGCAGTGGCCACTCGACTTTATTTCCAACTATTTGGAATAATTTCTTAATTTCTGCAATTAAGTACTTTGTAATTAAGTCGAGCGATTTTAATTGTAGTTTTTGCTTGATAATAACTTGTTTTAAAGCATACAAGATAGATGAGTTAATCTCCTTTTGAAACGCTAATTATTTTTATAGCACTAACGAAGACGCGTTTAATTGACTTATTATGAATGTATTCTTCACTATTTAGATGTTACTTATAAAGTCATAAAAAATAGTCGATCTGGTCCTTTGAGTAGAATAGAAAAGTAAACATTTTTAATCCATCCGCTATACACAAATTTTTGGTCCTTCGAGCCGAACTGCCACCATAAACATGGTTCCTCAATTATTTATACCTCCCTAATGTCATCGCCTCTTTCGAAACACTAACTCATTTACACACCAATATCATAAACACAGAACGGTATTAAAATAGCTCCGTGTTGCACATATCGTTAAGGTTCAAATAACGCGCCGCGTCTAGATATCAATCATCCAGACGTTAATTAAATAAGTTTGTAGTGTGTACCAATATCTGATACTGTCAGTAATATCATTTCTAATAATATACGCGTGAAACGTTATGGACGCTGATGTCGCTGATAGTCAAATCGTACTCGCATAATGATAAAAGTACTTATTATACTAGCAGACATGTGCGCACTTCGTTGGACCTTATTTTGCTAGTTAATCTACGAAACATAAGGGGACTTTTTTTGGTAGAAGAATTTCGGGAATCAGTTTAGCTGATCCTGAGACTTTATTCCAGAACTCCTTACATAATAAGTATTCGTCTAGATGTGAGTATAAATTATATCAGGCATATAAAATTTCAAGTGGTATTAGAATCTGGACAATAAGACCTTGTAAAACGGAATAAGGTTCTCCAACCCTGAATGGTCCTTTTGTAGAAATAAGCTTGAGAGCAAGTCCAGTAGCGGAGAGCTCAGTAATTCAAACATCCTGCCATTTCGGCAGCTGTCGGCCGCGTGATTGATGGCGACGAAGCGCAGACACTCAATTATACTCGAAACCTCTCACAAATTATTAACACAACGCTACAAAGATCTTTTGGTGAGATTTACTGTATAAATTTTCAACCAAAATATTTTAAGCTCCGTTTGGAGTTAATTTAGCTATAATGCAAAACCCTTAAAGTATTGTTATTTAAGTCTAGACTTCTAGATATCTACTGGCTCAGTAGAGCACGCGACTCCTTGTTCTCGGTTATTTTTTCACTCCTAATCACAATCACAAAAATCTTACTTACTTAATATAAAAGTACTTCAAAAGTACAGATACAGCATCTCCACCTGTCGGCCGAGAGCAGATCCTCAGGTATTCCTGACATAATGGAGGCGAGTCGTTCCCGCCTGATTGCGGGGTAATTTCCGACGAAATTAGTGTACCAAAGCAAAAGTTTCGGGAATCAAATTAAGTTTCCCCTTAACACGAATGAACGCATTTTTTCAGACATACCTTATATTTAATGTCTGTTTCTTTTATTTTGCTCTTGATTGAGATTAAAGCATTTTTGAGAGAACACGAGGAGTTTAAATTTTAATATTATCACGGATGTTTTAGGAATCGAATATTAATTCTGTTTTCTTAGTAAACGAAAACGTACATTGGTCAAATTTGCATGGTCGCTTCAGTTTACTACACACCTATATTCTGCTATTGACCAAAGGCGCATTTTGAGACGCAAGTATACCTTACATTTCAACAGTAAACAATCAATACCATTATCGGGAAATCCCAACAACTTAACCCGCTTAATGAGTCAGAAACCTACGAGTATAGTTTCCAACCAACTGAGCGTTTAACACAAGAGGGTTCCGTAGGGAGTGGAAGGAAGCCGCGCCCGGCGAGCGATGGCCCGTGAACATAAAGCCTGCGTGTGCTGTCACCGTGGCCGTCGCGTGCCATTTCACTCCGACGAGTTTGTTTTGTTTTCATATGCTAATATAGACGAATGTCAAGTTTACTAGCCTTGAAAGCTTGAAACATTGTGTGATTAGGAATGATCTGTATCTTTTACCTATGAAGTAAGACGCGTCTTGGTAAATGTATCTTTATGCCTTTTCCTTCTTCTGTAATCAGTGGAAGAATTTGACTTGAATAATTGCTTTCATGAAAGTCAAAATCTAATTTCAAGCAAATTACACATAACAGTAGTTTTCATATGAAATGTTAGTTATGATTAATGTGAAACAACTAAACAATACATCTTTACAAATTATCCTTTATTATCGATGTTATCATCTGAATCGGACTTCCTGTATTTGCTGAATACTGCAGATTACTTATTGCAATTGGTGGCAGAACTGATCTTTTTTATTTTGGACTAAATAAATCAAAATAGATATTTAACTCTGCATTTGAATACAAATATCGAAGTATTTCTTAGTTAATCGAACACTCCGATACGTACTAATAGCATAAAGAGTTAGTATTCCAAAGCTCTATCAGCAAACAGTTCCGAGAACGATATCTAGTTCAAATAGCAACGAACCGGTAACGTATTCCCTCGCGTACGCACGTCTGCGCGTGCGCACCCGCAGGGGCTCATTGTGCGCGCGACACGACAGACGCGGCCGTGTCGCGTCGCGCGGACGTGACGGGCGACGCGACACGGTTCGTGGGTGAGTGCACCTATGACACGGCTGGAATACCTACGTGCTATCCTGTAATGTTTGATGTTTCATAGGTGAAAGGGTATCATCGTATATTTGACTATGAATATGCATGTGTGTGTTCTCTCCTAAGTATTCAAAGCTTTTAATGGCATGAATATCTTAACTGCACATATTATTTGTTGTAACAATGTTTCTAAATAAAATAGTCTGTTTTATCTCAATCATTTGAATTCGATATCGTTATAGACATTGTGTTACAAAATGTTGATATACACTTTAAAATTACCGATTAACAAAGAAGAAATATAACTTACTTTACAAGCTTACTTTTAAATCCTCTATCCCCTATTAGGATGGAGTAGAATCCTTCGTTTTTGCGATTAGTGCAGTAATGATTGTGCTCCCGACAACTGCGAACAAGTATGTCTGGAACAGTAATTAGCGAGCACGCACACAGATACGGATCTAGCACAAAGCTTTAGCTCCGAGCTGAGCTTATTAAGACTAAACCCATAAGGTTATCTCGCTAATAAAATATATAAATTAACAGTAAGCCGACCGTTACTTGCGCTGATAGTATTAGTTTACACCAATATTTATAATCCTCTTAAAAGATAGAATGCATTTAAGCGTATCATTTGGCGCAATCTGGAGGCTACTGGGATAACGGAGTGTTCAGGTAGCAAAGGCCAATTTGTTTACTGCCCGATCCTAACAGCTGTTTGTTAACATTCCGCTTTCGACGGGAGCTGCTAGTAATTAACTAGTAGGTATCAGATTTATTAAAACCGTACCCTTTCGTGTAGCAAAGGACTAAAACTGGTTTTGTATACTTTTTAGGATGCATTGCAGCATTTATGACAACGATATTTGATGTGTCTCTAAATATATTTTTAGTATAACAGACTCTACCAAATAAGTACACGCAGTACCAAATTTTGGTTTAGTTCATTACCTCGTTATTTTGCGAAATGGCACGAGTTTTGAAAATATGTGTCTAATAGAAACTTTCTTATTTTTGTTATAGTGAGGATGCGTGTACGCCGCGAGCGGAGGCGGCCCCGCTGAGCGGCGGCGGCAGCGCGGGCGCTGGGGAGCCGCGCGTGGAGCGAGCCTGCGCGTGCGCCGCCTGGACGCCGCGCCGCCAGCCCGCGCCGCACGAGATCCTGCGCCCCAAGCCTAGGAGGTGACACGCAATGAATTTCTTTAACTATATAGCCCAGCTATTTCTTATGATCGTATGTTGTCTGTACAAGTTCAACCTGGCGTCAGAGCTATAGGGTGTGTAGAGCCTTTGACGTGGCTTTACACACCCTATAGTCTTCAACACCCTTAAAAACTGTCTCGTGTGTCAGTTTTCTCGCTATGTTTTTCTTTACTGATTTTCAGCAAATATTAATATCTTTGTAATTCTAAAAATCGTTGTTGCGTGCCGGGATTCAATTATTTTAGTGAGCCCATGAAGCTAAAACTATATAGAGCTTGAATTGATGAGAGGCGAATCCATGAGACTTAAACAGAGAAAAGGATTTATATGATGGCCATACATTTGAGCGATGCGATCGGCTATAATATAAATACAATAACGTTTGTAATTGTCACTTGTCTTCGGGTTCTTGACATTTTACAAACATGTCTCCTGCGGCTTGAAATATGAAATCTGTCGTAAAATAAAGATTGAGGAATATTAAGTGCTTGCAACATAGTACCTTTACAAGAGTAAGAAAAAGTGTTTTACGAGTTAAAATTTTACTTTGCTGTTTTCTTTTCGACAAACCGTTTTCTTATTGTGTAATACCAAAACACATTTGTGAACTACTATTTACTAGCGCTCCTTGATCCTAATCGTAGTGTCATTATAGGACAAAGACCCGACT